>VXBA01005131.1:24794-54995 GCA_013399895.1 Serilophus lunatus | reverse complement strand
GGGGGGGACGGAGAGCAGCGCTGAGCCCGTCTCTCCCCGGCACCGTGCCCGTGCCCCGGGCATCTAAGCTCTGCCACCTCAACCAGCGCTCCGCAGCAGCCGCCCCCGGCCAGCGCCTCCCACCTGCAGCTGCCATGAAGAGAACGCACATCTTCGCTGCCCGTACTGCTGAGTCAGGTCCACGTGCGCCCCTTGCTGCGCCAGCATGGGAACTAGACCTGCCGCGCATGCCGACCACAGGCACAGCCGCCGTCAACGGCACCGCTCCCGTCTCTGTCTGTTCCTCTGCTGCTGCCCTTCCACATCTCTCGGTGAGCTCCTGTTAAGAAAAACTGTGGGGGAACAGCTGGGGCAACCCCACCACCTCTCCTGATTGAAAGAGAGAGCGGGCACTCCCTCCCCTCCCCTCTAGCCAGCCCCGAAGGACAAGGTGGGGGGGAAGAGCGAGGGACGGCTGTAAGGAGATGGCTGGGGTGACCCTCGCTGCGAGCTGGTGTCCATCTGGTGAGGAAGGGGGTCGAGCTGCCCGTGCGCATTCTGGCGGGCCACCTGTCCATGTTTCAATGAGTCCCTGCCTCGGTTCCCCCCTAACCTCAGAGGTCAGCAGGGGAAGGAGCTTGGGCTTTTCTTAAGGGAACAAAAACCCCAAGATTTACAGAACCAGGGAGCCAGTGAACAGTTTAAAATGAAATCCCTTTTCCTCCCCCTCCCTCCAAGAACCCAGCATCCCTCCCCTCCCTCTCCCAAACTTCCACATCCAGATACCTGACATGAGCCTTTAAACCTGGGTATCCTACACACCAAACTATAACTACCAAAGTAGAAAATTTTCAGCTAGCAAATTCCCTAGGAGATAAATTGTTCTTGCTGTTGAAAAAAGTAAGCTTTATTTTCATCCTAAATATATTCAGGTTCCACTTTTAGCCCCTGGTTCATACTTTATCTCTATTGTTTAGTGAATCCTCTTAAATCATTCTATATCTTGGGAAGGTGCTGTTGGCAAAAGCCAAAGAAAAGATACACTTCCAAGATGGAATTTTAGCAAAATAAGAAATCTACATTTAGATTTTTGAACCAAAAGAATCATTCCATCTTTACCTTGAGTTTCAGCCTGAAACTGTCTGAGATAGGAAAATTCAAACTGTAAATCAATAACAGTCTTTTAGATATGTGTTAATATGCTTGATTTTCAAGTTTTTTGGACTCCAAAGAGGAAAAAAAAAAACAAAACCCAGAAAAAAACCCCACAACTGAAAAAAAAAAAAGGTAGCTGTGTTTCTGGGGCAAAATCCGGAAGAGGAATGTGTCACTGTCCTACAGCTGAGATGCTGATCACAGTCAAGGTCATAGCAGCTCTGGCCCTGTGCTGCAGAGAGTCTTTCTCTCTGGAATGGCAATATTTACATAGTTTTAAACAATTTTCATATTGATCATTATGTTTAACTTTACTGCTTAGAGGCTGTATCTAACAGAAAACACTCACTGTGAACTAGTCTGTCACATTCTTTTGGACAAATTTTAGACAGAGTTTTTTAAATGCTTGTCATAGTTTTCTGCTTATGTTTTTATGTTGATTTCTTCTACTCTGAACAACTTTAAATGCAGTTGCCTTTTTTTAACATGACATAACACTAAATACAAAAGTAAAAGGTTTGAATTTTACTCCATATGATTCAAGAATGATAGTGGGAGGTGACACTCTGCTTAGTTTAAGTAAATGAACATAAATATTTTATTTTCTTAAAAAGACATTTTTTCTCTGATTTAAATTTCCCACCATGAATGTTTTCCTTTTCTTTCTTAGTCATATGCAGGAACATAAACAAACAAACAAACCAACAAAATCCTACAGGTAAACAACTGCCCAACCAGTTCATAGGGGAGTATGATATTTAAATTGCATGACTAGTAGTTATGTTTTTCTTTCAAAAGCTAAACTGTCAAATCCAGAGAAAACTCCATCAAATTTTTATAAAAATTTGTTAGACATCTTGGTGACTTTTACTGCTGAGTTCAGTATGTTTGAATTGAGAGTTTAGTAAGACTACTAAAGCTCTTGGAAATTAAAGAAAAGCACATTGTATTTATTTCAAATATAAAAACATGAAATCAAGTATTTTAAATAATATTTTATGTAATAGAAGGGGCTAAAAATGTTATTACTTTACTTTAGCTGTTCTTTTTATTATTTTTTAACTGCAGTAAGAAATTTTCCACAGATAATATTTATAGGGAATATTACAATAAGGATTATGGAAAAATGGCTATAGATTAAGGCATTGGACTGTTTGGGGCTTTCCAGTGTCGCTTTCTCATTTATGTGCAACACTCCAAAACCAGAACATTTAGCAAATCTTTCTGAGGTTCAATTACTGTTCATCAAAATTATTAGAGGCATTAATAGAATGATTTTTGAAGATATTTGTGGAACAGATTTAATTTCCTTCTCATACAGCAGAGCTATTGTTGCAATTTCTGACAGATTCACCTCAGGCCAGAATTTCCAATCTGTTGAGAGTGTTTGTGGCTGGGTAATTTATTTTAGCTAAAATGCCTTCAAAAAAACCGACAGAAAAATAGTCCACACCCCAAAACTCAACCCAAAATTTAGATCGATATTAGGCTGATTTCTTTTTAAGGAAACTACCATTATCACGTGGTGGCTTGAAGTGCCTTTATACCGTTATGAGGCAGATAGTATTCTTAAAGTAAAACAACACTCTTATAATCTTACTGTTCAGGCGGTTTTGGTCCCAGTTTAAGAGAACATTTCAGTCTTAATTTCAATGCAGTCTGGATGGTGGTGCTTAAAAAGGGGATGTAAGCCTTTAAATATCTAAAGAAGGCTGCTAGTTTTAATACTAACTTTTACTAATGAATCCGGCTGATGTGTGACAGCATAGCACTGCTGGTTTTCTCTTTAGATGTACAATTCCTGTGGAAGTTTGCTGACTGGAAAAAAAAAAAAAAAATAGAAGGCAAAGAAGTGGATCGTGTTAATGTAGCTTTTGAATGTTAATTTCAAAGCGATATTACAAATCCTTTTTTGGTAATGTGCTTGGGAAAACCATTGTTTGCATAGAAATATGAAAAATCAAGATCATAGAATAATAGAAACATAAAATCATTATGACTGGAAAAGACTTCCAAGATCATGGAGTCCACCCATTGACCAAACACCATCATATCAATTAAACCATAGCATTAAGTACCATGTCGAGTCGTTTCTTGAACATCCCCAGGAATGATGATAATGGTGATTCCACCACTTCCTTGAGCTGCCCATTCCAATGCTTGACAACTTTTTCAGTGAAAAAGTTTTTCCTGATGTTATAATATACAATTTTATGTGTTGACTTATGGAAAGACCATGAGAATTAACTAGGCTCATTTTCTTTAAAGGTAGACTTCCTGATTTTTTATTTCAGATTTGTGTTTTAGCTGAAGTTGTAGTAGATACATGGAATATGAGGATGAATATAGGAAAAGAGAGATTTCTTACTACATACCGTGAACTGTATAAAGTAGAATCTTTTTTTGTATTCTGGGATTAATGAATGTATAGTGGATAAAACTAAGCACACTTAATTTAGCTGTAAAATATTTTTTTAAGTGAATTAATCTGCTTACCTATTACTGTATAGCTTTATTCTATTATTTCTTTTGAACAAGTACAAATACAGCAATTATATTCTTGGCTATTTAAGTACACCGAGACAATTAAATGAACTTCTCTTAAATAAGTACATGTATTTTACTTTTCAGCTTAGAAACTCCTTCACTGTCTCCTCTACTATCTCCTGTCTCCAAGTTATTATTAGTGTCCTATGGCTTTGTCTATGGAAATTAAATAATCAGTATTTTACTTAATTAGCTTGCTTTACTCAGGCAGCGAAGCTCAATATTTGTATTGCCAGGCAGCTCAGTTTCTAAGTCATTCCACTATTCTGTAAGACAGAGCTTTAAAATATACATGCAGTTGCTGAAGGTTGTCAAGATTGAAATGCAAAATTGATACTGGAACAAAAGAAAAACCATAGATCAAATATGAAGTGATTAAATTGTTATATTCTTGAGTGTATTTCTAGGTGAAATCTACAAATTCTCTAGGTTCTAGTCATTCCTTTTATTACTACTTCTGCAATAGTTTCAATTGTTGCATCTCATTTTGCTGACTTTTGAAGGTATATTTAACAGTCTTTAGTCTGTTTACTTGAAGACCTGTAAGAGAACAGAATCTCTGGGGGGAAAGTCCTTAGTAAGTCCTCTGTACAAGTTCCTTTTTTAAGTACTGTTTTCTTGACTAGCTACATTGCTGACTTTTTTCTCCCATCACTCTTATAGGAATCAGGAGAAATCTCAAGATTGAAGGTTTTACATTAATGTGCAAATCACACAATCAACAAGAACATCTGTCTTTTCATGTTCTCTTTGACAGGGCACACTTGGCACTTTTGAAACAGTGTTGCGGTTCACAGTGGTGCAACCACAGCAGCCGTCAGTTTTTGTACTGAGCAGATGCACAAGAGCATTGCATTCTTCTCCTTCACTATTTGACATCATGAAGGTAGCTGGGGTTCAAAGAGCTGTGGATAGGAAGGCAGGCAGTATTTTTGTTGATAATGTCCTTTCTTCCTAACCTATTTAGGGAAAAGATATTAGGCAAGTGCAAGTAATAATTTTAATTTTCAGATCTGGCCTATGTTTCTATTACCAATTTAACACTAAAAATGTTGTAGTTTCATTTGTATTATGCAGTGCTGCTGTCTCGCTCTTATGAAACCTAAATTTACTTATATATTATCGATTTGGAAAAATCTAGTTGATCTTGCTTTTATGTTCTGTAGGATATGGGATACATAACAAAAAAGTTTATGTTAACTATTTCACATCCTTTCCCAATCCATTCTAATCTAGGATTAGAAGCCTTGTTTAAATTAGAAATGACAGGGTATGCTGAGGTTAAACACTTCTTTTTAGAAGTAAATATTACACTTGTACATAGTTTTGACAGTGTTTCACTCAAGTCTATCTCTAAGGAACAGCACTAAATCTTTGTAAATGTTATTATTTCAGTTCGATACTTCTATTTTAACCTAAAGATATTTAAAAGTCTACAACTCAATAGGATCTTCACTACACAGACAACATAAACCCCATGCCTTCAAGATTGAGTGCTTCTATTTGTGCTTCTGATTCTTTATGAGTACTGATGCTCACTAGCACAGATTAAATTAATGTCAGTTGCCTCAGTCACACTTAGTAAATGAATCATAAAAGTTTCATCTTGATATAGTAAGTTGTCCTTGACAGCATATTAAAATCTTAATAAGTGCCCTATTCAGAAAACACATGCATGCATATATTCTTCATTCCTAGAAATCATGGTCAGAATGCCGATTCATTGGGGTTTTTTTGTTTAAAAAAGGCTGAATATAAATATGTGGGTTTTTTTAAAAGGCACTGTTGTGGTATAACGCGAATTTTAAACCTTAAAAGAAAATATTTCTGGCACTGCCGGAGCATTTTGATAGGGAAAACCTCAATAATACATTGAAAATGAAGCCAAAAGAAGAATTCCAACAATTTTATCTTTAGATAGTGTTTAATTTCATTTTTTTCTGAAAGGTATTGTATTTTTTTGCCATTTTTTCTTAGCTGTTAAAGTGAAGTTGGCATCCTCATTTTGAATTAAAAATTGGTTTTTGTACACCTTTGAAGACAACGAGATTTCTTTGCTATTGGCAAACAGAGGGAGCAGTTCTCATTACTCAAATCTAGTTAGCTCGTGTCTGTATACTAGTAGGGAGAAAGAAGGGATGGGAAAACAAAATTACATCTTTCATTTACTTTAGAAAGTGTAAATGAAGAACCAGGACTGTGTATGATATCAGTCAAAATAGTTGAATTGAATTCCAAAAGTTACATGTATTTAAGACTGAGTTAAACATAGTGGACCAGAAAGTATAAATTTAGAAGCCATGAATGACCACCTGCTCTCTCACAACAACAGAAATTTGTATAATATGTATAACAAGTGAAAGTTATTTCATCTAGTGAAATAAAATTACACTAAATTTTATTTATCAATATTTTGAAATTTAAGGTCAATTTTTATAACTGTAAATATAGCTTTTCTGTTTCCCTTATCCAATACCAGGACATTGTTCAGTTTAACACAAGCTGAAATTTCTTAGTTAGAGGCTTGCTATATTTTGACAGTAGCAGGTGTTTGAGCTACTTTCTATTTTTGCAGAACTCTTTTATCTGTCCATATATATTCATTATGTTTCAAGAGCTAATTTAGAGATTTTAGGCTGCATAGCATTAATGTCCATACAGTACCACATACAGAGTCTTCAGTTATGCAGTGCAAGCCTGAAGATAGAACAGCACTTATGAATTTCTATGGAAAATAATTACAGCACATATACAGATTATACTTTTCTTCATGAAATAATCCTAGACTTTTTAATTCATTTTGTCAAACACCTAGCTCACATTCTGGACTAATGATCTGTAAAATTTCAGTTGTAGTGTGAAATAATACTAGAGATGAGATCTTTTTAAATCTTTGTAGAAGAGTTACTGGTATATTTTTCTATCACACTATCTGCACTTTATAATGGAACCAGTGATATTCCTTTTCAGTGTCAGAGCAGCAGCTGAACAGACAAGGTCAACAAAAGAAAAATGACATATCATGGAATATGCATCATTGCTCAGACTCAGCAGTGTTGCCATACTTAAAGCAATCTGTAATGAAAAATAACAATGCTTTGTTAAATGAAATGACAATTGGTTGCTCTCATCAGTTGAGGTGGAGGAAACAGTCAATCTTAGAAAATATAAAATATAAAGATGTATACATGTGAAGCTTTTTTTCTATAAGGCCTTCCTGATCCAGGTTCTTGGCCAGCCATACCTCTATGACCTTTTTTATATTAACCACAAATCTTCTGAAGACAATCCCAGACTCAGAATGATCCATTTCTTTTGGGAATTCTTTGGATTAAATTATAGCTTTGAGTCCTGTGTGAAGGGCAGTGAATGAAATGCCGCCTCTATGACATACTACAACAAAACTGCACATCAACATTGAGGCAGACAAAGATGGGAATTAAAAACAAAGTATTAACTATGATTAATAAATTCTGTTAATAGTGATATTTACTACTCATGATTATCAATAGTGGAGTATTTTCAGGGTGCCACGTTGCACCCTTTGTAAGATTTTATGGACATTCTTTTTAAACTTCAGTTTCCATTTTTGAGCTGTCTGTCTGTATAGTCAACAGAAGAAAATGTAATTTATAGTGAAAGGCTAGAGACATCTTTAAAATGAAATGAACTGTGTCCTGCACTCCACTGTTTATATTGACTAGATCTCTGTTGACAATGGAAGTGAGCTACTTTATAGGCTTCTCTATTTAGTCTGATTAATCACATTTATGTATCAAATTGAATTGCAGATGTGTTAATGTGCATGTCTTCACATAGAGATTTAAGAGCACAGTAGCTAATCAATGAGGTTTATACTTTTATGACTTGACTGTGGGACTCAGCTCTCTTTTCTTGAATTCACTCATTAACACACTTTCCTACTTCTGAAGCAAATAAAGTTGAGGTTTTACAGGCAGTGGTTTTATAACAGCTTGTCAGCCCTCTGAAAAGATGTGGCATAGCAGGAATGTCTGTGCCAGGGGATGGGTCTGAAGGCAGTGGTGTAAAGGGACTGCAGTCAGAACACATGGACAGTTTTTACTGGGAGACTATTGGTTTATGTCAGAGATCTAAAATTGTCAATCTAACACGAGCTATTAATAAAGTACTCAGAAAAAAATCGGAGTTTTGCCAAATTTTAGACTGAGAGGAAAGAAAAAGTCAAGAATATATGTAAATCTTTCAAAATTCACACAACTCAGTTCTCAAAAAGGCAGACATTACAAAACTCAATATGTTCCAATGTTTAATAAAACTACTTTTACTTGCAAAAAATAATGGGTTTAAATTTAAATTTCATCCATGTCTGGACAAGGCAGCTTCCTTTTAAGTTTTCCTTATGTAGCATAATTGCACTATGGCTTGTCTTACTTCTCTCTTAAACTTTGTCTCTCTCCACAGGACAGGCAAATCTGTTTGCCTGATGATGCAATCATTCTCAAGCATTGCTTATGTGGAACAGCATTTGTCAGAAAAGCATAAATCCTTTCTTTACAAACAAGAAATAAAAAAAAGGAATTGTCCTCAAGTGTTTTGTTGTGAAACGTTCAAGGCTTGTGCACTTCATAGTCCTGCAAAACAGGTCTCTTACTTCAGTGCAAATTGTGTATTTGCACAGCAATGGAAACACTTCATATTTGACTGAGGCATACTGAAGTAAGAGGAAACGGGCAGACATTTTAAAATGTTGTCCTTCCCTTAGATGGGACTACCCTCCGATGTACAGTGCAGGTATGTGTTTATATAACTGAATTGGTGGTAAAGACACTTTGAAAAACAGATTTCCTGATCTTATACAGTTTTCTTTCTACTTCAGCTGTGACTTTAACGGGCAGCATCTTTAGTTTAAGGGAGAAAACTCTCCTTTTTGAATTTCGTCAGCAATCATCATATGTCTGCAAACTATTCTAGGGTTGGAAATCTGATCTTAATGGAAACTTTGGCTGACTTGTGTTTTTTTGCTAACGTGCTGTCTCCCTTCCTCTGGCAAGAAATCCTGGGATCAGTAACTGACAGTTACCCATTGCCTGTGCTGACTAATATTTCCTGTGCTGTGCTCTGCAGCTTGCTCTCTATGATTAATTGACCACATAAAACCACACTTGTTAATGAGTTCATAGTATTTTCCTTAGTCAGTTGGCTAAACAAATACTCCATATCTTTGAAGGCAGGGATGCACTTTATTGCTTCCACATATGGCTCTAAAAGGATGTGATACAAAAGAACACAATGTGCCTAAGCCAACAGGAAACTTTGAAAAAGAAACATGTACAAAGGCTCTAACAAATTTGTTTTCCCTTCCACTCAGTTTCTTGTATCATTCACTCCAGAAAAACAAGCCAGCAACTTAAACGCTGCAGGCAAAGTTGAGGGGAGTATACTAAACAATATAAAATACTAAGATTGTAAGGACTAAGCTGTCCTGTTTTGAGTTTTGACCAAAATCAAAGAGAATTGGTTGGGATATGCTTAAGCTATTAAGAAGAAGGCTGAATACTTCATAGTTTAGGCAGTGAAGCATGAAGCCCCTATATTTGTAAACACTGCTGCTCTTCTGGGAAAACATAAGGCTAAACTCTGCCCTATGGACAGGGTTACACAGTGTTAATTTGGCCAAAATTCTTTCATTTGACTTGATCAGAAAGGATCATCTGCACAAAGATTTAATCTCTGTGAGTAAGAATCTTCACAGCTTTTCTCCTTGTGAATACTCCTCCCTCCCTGGCAGCATTGCTGTGCTTTATTGTGGGACAGAGACTTCCAGCCATTGAAGAACTCCTGAGTGTGTGAGAAAGATTATGCTGGAAATAGTTTTCCTATCTTGTGGGGTTTTTTTGGTTTTGTTTTCTTATTAATTTTTTTTTTATTGTTAAATAAAGGTGTCTTATGTGGTAATTTGTTCCAAAGGAAAAAATAATGCTTTCTTAATTGTCTCTGACTTAGAGCAGTAGTTGCAGACTCTGACTTTTGTCTTTGTTGCAGATATGACAGAATACTGATGACAGCAGAGGGATGGCACCCAGGAAAAATAATGTGTAGAAAACCTGAATCATGCCTACACTGTCAGGCATTTTTACTGCCATGTATGCAGGCCAGTGAGGGGAAATAGAAGCATGCAGCCAGATAAACCAGGATCTCCATGGATTGGAAAGCTGAGCACCATGCTGGAATAATTATCACAGAAAAGTCTCATTTTTATTTTCCACAGGCTGGGAGGATAGATTTTCCCCAAGCATGATTTTCAGAGCATCTAGCTGAGTCACTGGGGCTTGGTGCAGTGCCGAAGATCCTTGCTTTGATTAGTTCTGGTTTAATCCTGAATCCTGGTACTTGAGGTACTCTGACACAATATTTTGTTAATAGCTCCCATCTATTAGATGTCTGCTGTTCCATCCACTATTAGAATTTTAGAATTTCAGTGTAAAAAAAAAAAGTAATTGTTATATTTGTTTCTGGTTGAGAGTGATGTTTTAACAGTTTTCCTTGTAATTCTGACTCACTGTAGCCTGATACAGATGGAAAAATTTTTGCAGCTAATTGTCATAGTTAAGGTTAAAGCAAATAGTACAACTATCAGTATTACATACTTAATACTACTTTTGATCATGCCTTTCCACTGCACTATATTCTGCATATCTGTAATTGTTGACCCCTTTTTTATTTATTGAATTCCTGTTCTAAATCCAGGTTAGATTTTCGTAGGGAATCATATTCAAAAAGACCTGATATTCTTATGGGTGACGAAGCAGATCTAGGTTGTACACTGGAGTAAGCAAATAGGAGTCTTCTTGATTCTAGGGTGTTCTTGGTACAACTATACTATTTAGATATGCTTATATTTAAAAAGTGCTTGCATCCAAACTTTCTGCTCTCCCAAGCTGTAACTGAAATAGGCAGAGAAAAGACACCATCTTTTGCAGTGTACAGTAAGATTTTAATACTTGTTTTTCTTCTGAGATGAAGAAATTACATCAAATTTGAAAACTCTCACTGAAAATGTTCAGGAAAAATATTCAGATTTTAACAAAATTATCTAACAAAGATTAAAGGTTTAAGTATTTTATATTTTAAATAAATTTATTAAATAATGTAATAAGTTCAGAAAGAAAAAGGAAAATCATCTTCCTTTTAAAAATGGATTTGAAATGGAGGGTTACATCTTATGAATTTTCTCTATTCCTCAGGCACAGAAGAACAGCAATGTTGATACGCATTAAAAAATGCGTTAATTTTTAAAGAAAATTTTCAATGAATATTCTAACAGAACACTATTCTGTAAAAATTTTCAAAACGTAAAACAGACATGCTGAGCGGCTCATAAAACATTCAATATATTTTTTTCTTATCCTATGAGGAACATCCAGGGTAAATTTTTATCTATATGCAGAGCTTGTTGAATCAGTTTAGTCATAAAAAAGTTCATAAGCACTATAAAAATGTTACCTAAAACCTTAAATCAGAGAGGATCCCACCCCAAAAGAGCTTGAAATATTTACAAATGTCCATAATGGAAATTTCACTCTCTTGGTATTTACTGTTACCAGCTGTTACCAGCAGCAAATGAGGCCTCAGCTAAACCTTCACAAACAGATGGAAACAAAATATATTTTTAGAAATATCTTCAAGCAAATTTTAAAGTGTTATTTCCTAATATCTGAGATGATAATGAACCAAATGGGAAACATTTTGCTATTTGCTCATACAAATTGGTATTAGCAATAGATGGCAACAGACCCATGAACCTTTAAATGGCAATATCAAGCTATGCCAAAGGTACATAATTTATCTGCCAGAACCAGAAAATATGCTGGATTAAGAGAACGAGATATATGTGCAAGAACACTTTTCGAGTTGCATCACCTCTAAATGGAGATAATGACCTCTGGAAAATTCATTGATAATAAATCTGGAATGGATGAATGTCTAATGAAAAACAAGGGGAAAATAGTTGTAGACACCAGCTGCTTTTGTGCATCTCATTCAAAAAGGCTGGTTTCATGGTACTGGGACAGCTCGTTTCTTTAATGAAACTCACATAACTGTCCCTTACAGAATTATTCCCTGTAATTGGGTTGTTAAGATAGCACTCATAGACACTGTTTACTCACATGGAAGCTAGCAATGCTCAGAGCTTGTAGAAATTATTAGACAGAAATTAAAAAAGAATCAGTGACACCACTACAAGAACTGGTTTTGCCCTTTTGAGTAAGATCTAATTGAGAATTACTCTTCCACTGATCAAAGTTCAAACAGCAAGCATTGAGAAATAACCCTTGTTGCAACTTGGAGAATGGTTTTAGAAACAAACACAGAGTTGGAATAAAAAAGCTTTTCTAAACCAAGCAATTATCTAAACCTCTATACACTCTTATAAAGCATAAAATATTACAGGGATGGTTCTATACAAAAAGCTATACTGCCTTACAACAATTAGTATTTTTTGTACAAGTTTAAGTTACTAAAGAAGAAAATAAGCTACTCTGAAGAATAAGTTACAAATGTATTTCATATCATGGGATTCTTAAAAAAATTAAAAATAAAAATGTGCTTGCTGGAGAGGCTACTGCATTTCAGTTATAGGCAAAATGTTCCCTCTATGCCATCCTTAACTTTGTTGAGTGTTACAAGGTTTGAGTATTATTTGATAAGTTCTAGAAGATGAGCACTGCAATAGAAGAGGCATACACTGAAATATTATTTTCCACTCTTATCAAGCTGCACTGTTTGAAACTGTTTGTCCAGTCCATTGAACCTGTGAAACAAGGCTGAAAGAGACATAGTAAATTCCAGTAGAAATATATTTTAGAGATAAACATGTCATAGGAAATGTGCCTATTCCTTCTGGCATAGAAATGCTGCTTGCTTTTTAATATATGACATCTCCTGTTCTGGCAGTTTCTGAAAAAGCTTCTTAGTTCAGACTCACTTTGATGCAGTAGCTTTTAGAACCTAATCCTACAATACAAAATATAGGCAGGTTTAAGGAAAAGTGTGTTATTTATGAACTGCAAGTAACAGTTCAATAATTCAGGTCCATTAGTCATTTACTCATATCTACTTTAGGTCCATCCAAGGCAGATTTATGAATACAGTTCATAACAAACAGTAGTCAATTTCCACTTCCTAAATCTGCTTAACATTTGTAAAAATTGAAAAAAAATACAAGTATATGTACTGAGGGGCTTGGAATCTTTATGTCTTTTATATAAATGTCAGGATTGTTAAAATGCATTTTAAAAGAAAATATCTGTAACAAGAAGCATTACTAGATACTTTATTTTGAAAAAAGAAGAAGGCTTGTAAACTAGAGAAAAAAATGGTAGAAAACAAGTGAGGGGTTTATTTTTTTATTGATGGTTTCTATTTGTTACAGCAAACATTTCTAGGGTGGTGTAAATTTATTGACATTGT
Organism: Serilophus lunatus; assembly: GCA_013399895.1. Classification (NCBI taxonomy): domain Eukaryota; kingdom Metazoa; phylum Chordata; class Aves; order Passeriformes; family Eurylaimidae; genus Serilophus; species Serilophus lunatus. The sequence continues at coordinate 41,861 of VXBA01005131.1, read as the reverse complement.
TAGATATTCTTATGGTTCTTATGGAATAAGAAGCATTTTCAGGATTCATTTTGCTTACATTGTATTATTTTCACTTTCATCCACTCAGCATTTTTCAGAAGTTCAAGAATATCAGCCTGTAATTAGTGCAATGATAGTGATTAAAGCCAGCAATGATTAGTAAGGATGATTTCTAGCCACTCAAGCAGTTAAAATGATCAATGGGTCTCCAATTTGAACATTGTGTTTTAGTAGCTGATGCCAAATTGTAAAAGTCTGGGTGTAGGATATAAAACCAGCAAGATAACATGGCTGGAAGGTATTACTAAAGCTGACATCATGTCTCTTACAGCCAGACGTGTAGAGCAGCTCTATATCATACACAGCAGATTTGAACAGTCTTTGGAAAGGTGCAGGCATTCCATACTTGAAAGAAAAAATATCTTATTAGTCATGGAATAATATTTCATGGGAAGAATGAAAAACCCAGCATTCCAGTTTAATCAGACTCCTCCAACTCTTGCCAGTGCCAGCAAAAAATCTTTCCCTTCAGCAGGAGACCACAGTTGGTTCCTGCAAATTCCCATCCTATTAACTTGTAGCTACAGGAGAAGATCTATCACAAATTTTGTTGTAAAATATATTAAGCAAATGAAAAACCAATAGCCTGAAGAAGGAGCTCTGCAGGCTTCTAAAATGGTTGTCATCACAAAGGCTTCCTAATGTTCTTCCAAGGGTCTGGAGATTTGTTACCCAGCTCAGAAGGAAGGTGGAGCATATTTTATGTTTAAGCAAACAACTACTACTATATGAATATTTTTATAAATGCCTTTTTAGACTGTGATACAGAGGGACAGCCATGCTGGGCTCTAGTTCATGCCCAGTGTAGCACTGACTTATGCATGAATTAACCAGAAAAGGAAAAAAAGACTGAACGAAAGCAGAGAAGTTCTATACTGGAATTACAGTGGTTCACATGACCTAATGATCTGGCTAATGAACAAAGTTTAGAATATTTGAGGGTCACTAACAATCTCAAAACGGTCTATCTTAAGTTCAGAAAAACCGCAGACCAAGACTACATTGGTACAAGTGCTTCTTTCATTGATTAATAACTCAGAAAATCAGTAATTTTAGTACTCCTATGCACAATTTCAGCTGCCATTCTAGTAGGAGTAGTTGTAAAGAGGAGATCGCTTGAGGAAGATGACTTTTTAATGAGTTGTTAAAGTTAATATGATAAAAATAGATATTGTATTCCTTAAGGAATTCCTGGGAATATGCCACAATCCAGTTCAACTTCTAGGCAAAATAAAGATATAAAACAGTTTACAAAAAGAAGTGTGGAGAAAGAGCTAATGTAAATGACATTAAGATGTAATGGCTATTGCATAGTTCCCTATGTGCTGCTAATCCCTAATTTTAATTTCATTTTCACTGATAAAGACTGCTAAGCCAGAAAAAATACCTAAAAATATGAGACCTTCCATTATTTCTATTGGTACTTTGCCACTGATTTTTCCATGCTACTGGTTCTTCCCCCTATGTCACTCTTATTGATTGCAGTGTGCTGCTTTGTATTGCAAACTTCAGGATCAGATCAAATTTTTTTAAAAAATAGTTGAGTTTACTTAGGTTTTTGATATATTTCCAAAAGCACTCAACTGAACACAAGAACCTTCTACTTTACTTTTAAAGTGTTGATTGATGGGACTGGATTTGATTTGACCCTCTGCTTATGGGTAAATGAGAAGAATGGGTTCCCATTATTTTTATGCTGGTCTTCTGGTAGCTCTGGAAAGGAGTGATTAGTAAACATAAAACTATCTTGGATTGATGAACTGTGAAAAGAAGCCTGCTCTGTAATCCTTTCTTTGCATCTCTTTATTCAGTTTGCCTTTAGATCAGTGTGCAGAAAGTCACTGTGTACTAACAATCCACAAATTGCCGAATCAGCAGTGGACTGATACAGTGAAAAAAACCCAGCAGGTAAGGGAAAGAGATTGTATGCTTTAGCAGAGCTCTTTAAAGCTGCAACTATATTTTTGAAAAATTGCTTACCAGGAAAAGTATTTTACAGTACTTCAGCTCTTCCTCCCTCCCAATCACCAGCTGCCTCACAGCTGGGGGATGTGCTGTGGTGAAAAAGGTTTTGAGTGACGTTGGATAAAAATGCGTGTCGACTTCATCATGAAAGCTTATGTTAACCAACAGCCTCTCTGCTCTTTTAACAGAAGTGTATGTTCCATGCCTCCTGTCTGGGAGCTGACAAGCAGCTCCTGATTGCCAGGTATCTGTCACTGGCATGAATGGACAGTGGAAATCCACTATCCAGCTCTGGGTTTAAAGATGGTTGGCTCCTGCATTTATGGAGAACAGCTCTGCTTCCAATAAAAAATGATTCAGAAAAATTTACTATCTCAAATCTCTTCTTCTGAGGACAGACTGGCTGCTTTGAAAGGGAAATATCTCCAGGAGTGATATGACTCTCACAGTAGCTTGATTTATGCTCAAATATATAGACTGCAAATTGAGACTAGGTTTGCAATACAGAAAAAGCACAAGGGAAATATATTTTCTCTTCTGACAAAACAGTCAAGCAGAGATGCTGGGGCTGGGGCTGCAGTTTAGTGAGGAGGAAGCCAGCATGACTAGGGGTTACCTTGGCAGAATATGCCACATTTACTCACTCTATTTTGCAGCATGTGGAGTTGGGGCCATAAAAAAAGACTGCTGTGTGGTCAGCAGATCTGAATCCCAGCCCCATCCTATCAAGCTGGACCAAGTGCTAGTTTACTGAAGAAATCAGCCTCTGGAGATTCTACTCCTGATCATGACAACATCTACGTAAAAGTTACCTTTTGCCTTTGGAGACACATTTGGACCAAATTTTGCCCAGTTTCTAATGTGATGCAGAGCAATAAGGAAAATACAAGTAAGAAGAGCTATCTGAAGTGTGAGAGTAACTCACTACTCTTACTGGTGTGGTAACTTCAGAGATCAGTGGAAACACTGTCTGCCTTTACTGCATACCCAGCAAGGCCAGCAAGTTATCATTTCCAATGCCTACTTTAGAATGGCCAAAGTACCAAGTTGTTTAGAGCCACCTGGAGCTTCCACTGAACCTCCATAGTCTCTAACAGTCTGAACTGTAAATAAAGCTTCACATAGAAGAGTTGACCTGGAATCCTCAACTGCTGCTGTATGAGGACACGGTGATTCACATATGTGAAACGTTGTTCAAAAGTATTCCATATTCTTCTGCTCTGTGTCTATGTTCAACACAAAATTGTGTATGCCTTTATTAATTTGTGTCAAACTGGTCAACTGTCAGGTTTTAGAGCAGGAAGAAAAAAAAAAAATTACTGTTTAAATTACTCTCTGAGGAAATTCCAAAATTATGACAAGTGGTATCCAAACAAATACTTAGGGGAACAAGGGCTACATTTAAAAAAACAACTACATTACATGCCACAGTTCATGACCATGAGGGGACATTATTAATGCATCATCAAGTAATATTGTAACTAATTATTAATAGCAGTATTATTAGTTATTAATAGCAATACATTTGAAGCTAAATATGAGTAGAGATCTTGTAAAAAATGGAGCTACGCCTCCTGGAGCAAGAGAAAAACTGCTGTTATTCAGTTTTTGTTTGATGATCACTGATAAACAGGATTCACTGAGTTATCGGAGGTAAAAATGAAGCACTGAAAGTTCTGGAGGAAGCAAAAAGCAGAATTTTTGTCACAAATACATAATATATATAAATACAAATACATAATACATATAAATACAAATACATAACTATAACCTTCTTAAGAGATTAAGATGCCCAACAAATATACATGAGGGCTATTGTATGAGCATCACTGACTTTCAGTTGAACATGACCTTCATGAAATGTAGAACTTCTGTTTTCATAAATTCAATCGTCAGGTAGGTCACACTGTGGGACAGAAGTATAATGTAAGATTTTGCTATGAAGTGAACATTTCTGGACATATGGTACCTTCAGTCTCCAAGAGTTGTTCACCATTAGGAGTCATATAGCAGTTCAGGGATTCTGGAGCAGCATAAAATTATTGATCCAAAAAATTCTGAATGCTAAAGCACCATACTTAACACTTCCCTGGTCTTGTAAACAAAAAACCCCAGTTGCCTGTGTAGTGTTCTATAAAAAGAGAAATAAATAAATGCCAAACCACATGCTGGCAATCTGAATGAGCATTACCAGAAGATGGCAGTGATGTCTTTTTGCAGCTGTAGTCACCATGGCATTTACAAGAATAACCTAATTGCTGTACAATTGTATCATAGTAAAAAAAGGACACTGGTATAGTCAAACCGATTATCTGCTGGTATCTTCATTAGTCTGTCTAATGTGGTACAATTTTTTAGTAACTGTAGGTTCACTTTTCTTTCATGTTTAGACTACTTTGTTTTGGAAATAAGCCAAGCTCTAACAACATGAATAATATTTTAGTTGTAGCATTAACAACATTTTGTCACACCTTAAGTATGACCATTTCCAAATTAGAAGAATCTCATTGGAGACCATTTTCCCATCACTCACCAAATCTAGGCAACTCTCATTTGCTCCAGCTTTTTGCTAATTTAAAGGCCCTGTGAAATAATAGCAGAAAATGTAGTGAGAGTAAATTCAACATAAAGAAGAACATTTATTGTATCCACCTCATAGTGGTTTGGCCAAGTTCCAAAATACTAGACCACAATGTGTTACATTAGAGGGGAATTCCTTAGTCCCAGCAGACTGATGCTAAACTTGCAAAATGCCTTTAATTTTATTAGTGATGAGAGCCTGACAGTCATTCTCCATCTTGGATGATGCAAAGTGCTATATAAATAAAAAATCAAGGTTTCTTCTTTTAATTTCATAGGTCACAAAATTATACCACCCCAAACTAGACAAATAAGTAATTTGTGGAAGGTATGTGATTCCTTTTGCCATAAAGCCTGTCACCCCTACACGCTTCATTGTCTCATCAAAAATGAGCATGTCTGCTACTGCCAGTGCTGCCGTGATCCGAAAGCCTTTCAGATCAAAGGTGATATTGCTTATCAACAATTCGGCAAGCAGAGTATGATCTTCTTATTTAATTTTTCCTAAAAGAATAAAGGCTTTTTATTTTAATTGTACAAATGAATTTACCACTGTTATTGACAATAATACTGCCTTAAATGTTTTTTCTTTGCCAGTTACAGATTCCCTAAGCTCCTTATTGCTATGTAAATGTGAAAAACTCAAACCTTAGCAATGGATTGGAAGCGCTGATTCTCCTAAAGTCCCCTAAGCAAACTGAACACTGAGCTGCCATGTCAAGCCTGTTAAGTCATTTGAAGGAATTTGGGAAGTCAGCACACTGGGGTAATTTCCTGGCAATTCATCTATAATGTCTACTGCCTGTTCCAATTTCTGACACATAGATATATTATACCCAACTGTGACCAGCCTGCATAAACCGTAAACTCTCTTGAAAATATAGAATGTGAAGAAGTAGGCTTTCTTAGTACTTTTAGAAAGGTAGATAAATCATATTGAACTTGAAATAACAGATGACCAGCTCTTGAATGGCTGTATATTTTTATCTAAGAACTGAATGTAAAACATGTCGGCAATGTAACAGGATTAATATTTAAAATTATTTCAGAGAGCTTGCCAAATACCTAAGTACCTGAAGCAATCTTCAGCACATGACTCAGTTTCATGTTTGTCTAACACAAGCTTCTCTCATTTATTTATGGAAAATGACTTAAATTTTTTCTCACGTATGTTTGATTTTGCTTGAATTTGTGGATCACTTGCAGGTGTCCCATTCCTGGAAGTGTTCAAGGCCAGGTTGGAAGGGGTTTTGAAAGTGCCTCTGCCCATGACAGGGGATTTAGAACTAGATTACCTAAAAGGTCTCTTCCAACACCAACAATTGTCTGATTGTGTGATTCTCTGAATTTAACAGGTTGCTGGTTCATAAATTAAATTATACCACTTTGTAGAAGAGATAGATATGTCATTGGAAGTTTGGTGGGGTTTCATAATAAAAGGGAATGGGAAACTTGTAAAAGATCAAGGGCATTAATGCAAATATATATGTCAACTGAAATTTAAAGTTTGTGGAGCACTCTGAAAGCTTTTGAATACATCTCAGTAGGAAATCTATGAGTAGGACTTCAGATCTTTGCCATGTGTAAATGTTTTTTCTTATGAAGTTGTAATTTTGAACTCCAAAACACTTGTATCTTTTCCTTTTCAGCATTGTCTGAAGATATGAAGTGCTGATGGGCTCTTCATCACCAAATGACAGACATAACTTATGTCTACATAAGTAAGTTTATAAGGAAATAAGGATTATAAGTTTTGATCCATTGCATTTTGAATTTAAGAATACTCATTGTATATATTCTTTTTATAAAGAATAATTAACAGAGTAATTTGGTAGATAAAAGAAAGCTGCTTTAGAAACATAAAGGTGTCCACAGTACTTGAAAAAGTAAGCATTTCCTTTACAAATATATTAATGGGTTACAATCTTCCTCAACCTATTGAAACTAATATTTTTTTACCATAGCTAATATTTTCTCAGATTTCATTTTGAGTCCTTTTTCTTCCAGTCAGCATAGTGCAATGTTGAATGAAACCATACACATCACCATTACACAGCCCAAAGTCTGGTGGCGAAATCTAAATAAATTTTTCTTTTTTGTTCTCTAGATCCTTTAATTTTCCAACCATTTCAAAAGTCTAGAATACTTCTATTTTCCAGTTTGTCTAACCTTTTTTTTTTTTATGGTAAGAGTAAGAAAATTCAAAATTCTACTGGAAACAAACATTTATTTATATCTCTTCTTCACTGAGGTAACCGAAACATCTCATTCTGGATAATATTTTGATTGGAATTTCTTTTTTACTTTAAGCCCATACTCATCCTTGTCCTCTCTTTGCAACTGTCAGAGATATCATATTGAAGGAACAAAACATAAAAGAAATACTTTGGTTGTCAAGTATAAATTAAAATCAGATCAAAATACCAGCTTCTACTAAGACTTTGTCTATTAAAACAATCAAATTCAAAGTTCACCCTCTGATGACTGAAGAATAGGACTGTGCAGAAAACAAAAAAATTGGCAGAGCTAAACGTCACAGTTTTAGGCTATAAAGGAAAAAGGAACATAGAAAAAGTCTATATTAAAAAGTAAAGCAGTGACTGAAAAATCATTTCTACATTCTGGAAATCTCTTGAAAAACGATGACCCCTGTAACTGGGCAGACAAAGAACACACTATTAGTGAGCATTAACTTCAGGACTGCAGCCAAGGGACAGATATTAGAAAATGAATAAAGCACTAAAAATCTCTTTCTCTCTCAAGACTGTGGGAATATAATGGCAATTTAATTAAGAGGAATCATACAATCATGTGCTAGGATCTTGTCAATTCACAAGATAAAAAGGTTATACGAGGTCAACATTTAGAGGCAAGTCCCTCTTGGGAGCACCCAGATCAGCAAAGTCCAAACTTCTTAGACTAAAGGCCAAAAATATCTTCCAATAGAATCAAAGGGCTGATATCCTCTTTTTAGGCAGATTCTATTATCTTTCATTTAGGTAGCTTAAATGAAGAGCAGAGATTTGAAAGCCTATGTCAAGTTTTCTAGTGGAAAATCACGTGCACTGCAGGAAAATAATTACTTCTTATAGTAAGAGAAACTGTTAAGAAAGAATAATAGTCCAAAGCTGAAAATAATACATTCTCAATGACGACTGAACACTTCAACAATTTACTGTAGAGTCTCCCATGGTAAATACTGAGGCAAGTTTTTCAATATAGAACTGCTTTGCTTTAAAAAAAATCATTATATATATATATATAAATTATTCCAATAAAATTTAGAATGAAATAATTAGAAAGGATAGAACGATATTGACTTATGCTTTTATTAGGATTTCTCTTACTTAAATTAACCTCTTTCAGTTTGTTTTCTGTGGTCTCCAATAAACTGTAGGATAAGATGGAAATACTACTAGAGTCTGCTACTTGTGTTTTTAGACACTGTCTGTGGACTTGCCTTCCAGATGTGCCTCTTTCTCCAGAGACTTTAGAAGATACTTGACACATTTTGACGATTAACGTGGAAATGTAACCCATTCCCATTATCTCTATTCTCCATTCACTCTCTGAAAACATGGATGATCACAGGACCATCTCACAGGAGCTCTGACTTCAATAGGGAGGCTGTAGGTTGTTTATAATCTAAACACTACTACGTCCCCTGGAAATGTATTTCCTGATGCGGTTTTGTCAGTTCAATACAGCCTATGGCTACACAGGACAAAAGCATGACTGAGGCTGTGGAAACCTATCTGCTACAACAGGAATCTTGAAGGAGCTTTGGAATAGTTAAATTTAATCATGTTTTTCATACTCATATCTTAGTAAAGTTCAGAAAGTCAGACTACCTGCACAAAATAAGTGAAATGGCTATTTCAAAAGCAGTCATTCATTGGTCATTATAGCTTTCATTTGAGAGAAATCTTTTGTGTGGTAGCTTTCACTACCACAGTAGTGATAGAAATGATGTAGTAAATATAATGATTTGAAAGAGCAAGTATTGTAACTTTTCAGTCACCTTCCTAAAAGGCATTACTTCTTCCTGCAAATCTTGTTTTAGTTATACCTTTTGACTTTGAAAACGCTGACCATGGCATGAAGAATAATAGTAAAGGCAGGGTATTTTTGACTGAGTCCACTGCTTAGTTTAATGAGGAAGACTGTCATTGTCTGAATTGTTACAAATCGCTTTGACAGTTAACGGAAAAATGGAGGACAAATTCACTTGGTGCCTCTTCAGTTCCCTCTCTGATGTTTTTTAACCAGAGTTACAATAGTATCCCGTTTCCCTGACCTGTATAAGGAATGTGGGCTCAGTTGCTTTTTCGTTTTAAAAGTCAGAGATTCCAGCTGGTAACAGCAGCTTTTCTGCCCTTTGAAGTAGAGATAACAGATAATACTAGATTTACAAAAAGCCCAGCAACATTTATTAAATTTTAGAAGCCTTCCTTCTAAACACACAATATCCTTTAAAAACATGATCTAAGGGGGATTATGAAAGATAGAGTGCACTAAGAGAAGAGAGGCTGCTGCCTGGTATAGTTCAGAAGCAATACAGAGCATACTACAGAGTATTTCCTTCTTCAAGTGATTTTCATTCACTGCTTTATTAGTCATTTTTAGGTACACTGTACAGTTTGTGGTATTCACTCCATACAGTGAGACTTTTCCTTTTTTTTCAAGAGATGATGAACGACACGTGCAGGGGCAGGAAGGACAGTCTCTTCTGAAAAGGCCGGCTAACATATCCCTACAGAGGAAATTCAATGATAACATTTCTTTCCTAATTTATCTGCATAACTGAAATTTAAAAAGTCCATTCACACCACTTTTAAGAGGGCTAAAAGAACAAAAGTAAAAGTACATCTGCAGTGATGATAACCAATAGGAATAATGCTAAGGTAGGTACTATTCCTGTAGTGAGATTGGTTAGCAACACAAAACTCTGCTAATGCATTCTCTCCAGTTATATGATGATAATAGTTAAATAATTAGACTTAGTTTGAATCTTCAGATCCTACTCCATACAGGGAGAACACACAAACATGCATGGTACCTACTGAAACGTAAGACACTCAAGGTCAAAGAAGATTTTCTCCTATTCAATTCCCACTCCTCAGGGAACCAAAGCTCTGTGAGTTCAAGAAGGTGTCAGATGCGCATACAGTCCTCGCTCTTCTCATGCAGAAGAAATACAGAAAAATGTGTGGGCAGGAAATGGCACAAAGTGTCTGTCTCATGAAACCACTCAGATATCTATGAAATATGCAATAAAATATTTGATTTTATTTGATTTTTAAATATTCAAGTTATTGATTTCATTTTATGCCTAAGAACGATTAGACCTAGGTATTATTTATTATGTAATTAAATTTTTGGGGGAACAGTATGTGATAGGAGAACTCCAGCTTCCAATCGTTGGTATTCCTGAAAAAAATATAGGGTGGAAACTTTATTTTAAGAAAGGAGAGAATGTAATCAAAGGTCTCGCCAAAACCAAACAGCAATACAGCCATGAAGTGATACAAAATATGTCTGTTCTACTTGAAATGTTTGTCTTGTAGTTTTTTGTTTGTTGGTTTGATTTTTTTTGTTTGAGCATTTGTTTTGATTCTTGTTTTGCTTGGTTTGGGTTTTCTTATTTGTTTGGTATTTTTGTTTTTGTGGAGGTTGTCTGTGGGGTTTTTTGTTGTTAAAAAGAGTGTCTGGAAAATTTGGAAAATCTTGCAGTCAGGTCTACTTTAATGTAAAGAGAGCATTTAATTACATAAGGTGCATCCTACCCCAGAGAAAAAAGGCAAAAGGAACTAAATGCCCAAGATGAAAAACATACACAAACTCTCTTAAGAGCATTTACTAAGACAGCAGTTGCAAGATAATTGACTGATGTAAAATTTCTGGTGAATACAACTTTCAGAATACTCCATTTTCAGATGAACTAGGTGTCTGATGCATATGTGGAATACCCTATGTGACCTGTTTATGAATTACTTGACACCAACAAAGGCATAGGAAAATAATCATTGTACCAGTCAATCTTATACTGCATGCGTTCATCTTTATGGAAATAGATGGAAAATTAAAGTAACTCATGTCTTTTGCTTCATCTCCATCTTGCCAGTCAGTGAAGTGAGAATACCTAATGTTTTTCTGTTGCACCTCTGAAATCCATGTAAAGTTCAATTGGGCAGCTGTAACTGTGCTTTCTGGCTGGCTGTAGGACTAAGGGAGAACTTTTTTTTCCATGGAAGAACCCTTTTCAATTCAGTCTCATTTTAGTAGAAATTTGAATGGTACATTAGGTTCTTGCTTGAGCAATACAGTATCTGCCAATTTGTCATGCCAAATGATCAAATTCAACGCAACACAAAGGGTAGTGAGTAATACATTACAGTCTAGCCACATTACTTTAAAGTTTGATGTACACAAGACCACTCTGAATCCAGTTTTTTGTTTGCTAATATTTTTGAGATTGGCAGCTATATAAGCTTTGAGTATATATTACTCTTTAGCCTACAACTAATGTCAGGTTTTCAGGAACTCACCTAGTCAGATGATTGCTGTAGTTAAAGCAACCTTAAATGTCTGAATGACTGACCCCTGGTAACAAATCTGTTTTATGCTTTACACCAGCTGTGCTTCACCTATTGGTCACAGACCAGCGGGGCAATTAGACATGGAGCTGTAAGACTCACTGATTTATTTTCTCACAACTCCCATTTGTACTCTCTCCCTGCTTTGAAAGTAAACATCCTTTAATATAGTTTATAGGAAACTTGGCATCTTTTGCATGAATTCCTCAACTTTCAATACTTGTGAAGAATTGTAACATTCCTGAACATTAATAACTGCTAGTATTACACTGCATGGAAGATTTATTTAGAATTAAAGTTATTTGAACTCTGAAGTTTTTTAAACTAACTTTCAAAAAATAAATCAAGTGTGAAGTATGAATCTACGTGCAATTTTCTTGGATGTCCTACTTTTTTTTGGTACAGTCAACACAGCTGTTCCATTCCTACACTCTAGAATTACACGAAGATTTTTTCCAAAACAGGTGTCCATTTTGTCTTATAACTAAAAAAAAAGCCTAAAAATAGATCACAAAGCAGAACATAAAGCTTAGCATTTTCCTCTTTAAATCTTTGCTGTAAAAAGTTGTGATCAGTTTCGTTTGCACTATGCTGCATACCTGTTTCTAACAGCCATGATCTGTGACACTGAAATAGCAACATTAAGCAGGAATATTAACCTACATTAGCATCTTACATATAAGAGTTTGTAGTTAAATATTACATCTATCCAGAATTTGTTTATTTATGGTAAATAATATATCATTTTAGAAATGAATAGCAACATTATCAATCAAAGAACTGGGCAGTTTATTCATGAGAAACAATGAATTGTAGCCTTTTTTGCTACAAGTAGTACAATTTTTCTGAATGCATTTTTTTAATAATTCATCAAATCATATATGCCACCAGGATGTATTTCACTTACTCATCTATGAACTGAAAGCTACAACTAGTTCATAGGACCTGTTATCTTAGTTAGATATTCTTCAGTTTTTGTTAACTGCTTTGACATCCAAAGTTTTACAAAAATCTGCAGCTTCCAGCAAGTAGTTAGGTAACAAATGAATCAAAGATAAAAAAAAGATTAAAATATTGTTTTTAAAAAAAATTCCGAATTTTCAACTTTTTTTGAGGCTAAAAGGATGTATTTCTTCACTAGAATGTCCCTTTTCCGCCAGTTTTGTTCATTTGCTTCCCTATCTTTTTATCTTTTTTCCTTATGCACACGAAGCATAGCTGTAGTAGGCTATACATATGGGCTTGCCTCCTACTAGATCAGCCTCTTCTGTCTGGCCTACTCCTTCACACAACTATTTCTGCAGTAAATGACACTCAGTGTATCACACTGAAGATCATTGGTTTCCTCAGTCTCATACCCTGTACCTTCTTTCTGTCAACTAATGTTCCAGATTCCAATCACAAATATCAAAATACAAAACATCATCCTTGTCTTTATGGAAACCTTTACACAAAGAGACACAAATGTAGGATAATTTAATCAGTGTTAGCAAGAATGCTCATGAATATATTTGTCCCCCATTCAACCTCTTCCAGCTATGTCTAGTTAAGATTAAGAAAATAATATATGTAAGTTGCTTACTGGAATGCATTCTATATCTGTCATATTTTGTAATATAAACATAAGCTGAACACTGAGGGAAATTTCATGAGGTGGAGATTGGCATGGAAATAGTTTCCCAATGAAAATTGAATAGGAAGCCTTAAGAGATTTAAATCTAGACAAGATAAAATAAAAAGCTGTAGGGGGAAACATTCCAGTTACAGAGAGCAAGAATATATTTAATAGATCTTTTTCCATCTCTCACCTCTGTGCTTTCATGATTACTTTTTTCTGCCTGAAAATTTTGAAAAGACTTTTTCTTTTGATAAACAGAATGATTCTGTTCTCTAGAGCTATATGATTTTAGATGACGATAACTTACTCAAGAGATTTGAGTTAGTGCTCTTGAGGTATCACTTGAATAATAGAACAAAATGGTGCAGCAGTTAAATACATTTTAAGGATAATTACAAAAATGTGATTTTAATTTAAAATACATTGATGCCATTCTGCCAAATTATTATTTATTCTGAAGAACACTAAACATGGTCTGCTAAGTTAATTTAATAGAATAACAGACATAATTCAAACTAAACATATATTGCCGATTTCTCTGTGTATTGTACCTTCTTTTCAAATTTTTTTTCTGCATTTGAAAACCTCACAGAATATTCTCTATTAGACTCCTGACACAACTTAGTTTTATTCCAACATTCAGTGCAGTGACCACAAATCTGGAAAAAATAACAATCTAACCTACCTTGCTGGTCATAAATTTAGCAAAGTCAGTGATATTTAAAAATATTATGTTTCTGAAAAACAGAAAATAAATAAGTCTATCCAGGAGTGTAGGGAGAACAGGTATAACAATACACATGAAGCATTGTCCTTGAGAAGAGACAGAACTGCCATTTATTTATTTCTGGATAAGGAACTAACTGCAGAACTGAATATGAATTAATAAAATTATTAAGTTTTGGGCCTTTGTAATGCTCCCAAGAGCTTCTTCTCTCACCATATAAAGCTAAAAGCAGAGAGACAATCAGTACTGAAGACAAATAAATATTCAAAAAAAGCTCTATACTTTGTTCTTTATCTTCATCTCTATTCAAAAATTGTACCAATTTAAATAAGCTGACATAAATGTTGTCAAATCAATACAAACTCAGGACCTGTAGCAGTTGAATTCTTTTCCAAATTAAAGTCACCAAGTTATGTGAAAGTTATTTAAGCAAAGGTTTACCTGAAAGTTATTTAAGCAAAGGCTTACCTGGTTCACATGTATTCATGTATTCACATATATTCAAATGCATGCATTGTACTTTACAGTTAGTATCACTTCTCTAGGATTGATAAGGTTTGAAATACAACTTGTAAGAATAATGATCTCCATTTAAGATAAGATACTGTTTTCTATGTTCACATACATGGGATTTATGAAACAGGCTTTAACTAAACAGGAAGAACAGTGGATTGAAGTTAAATGATATTAAATGTACTTCTCACATGCAAAAAATAATTATTCTGCAGAGAAGGAGGGAGGAGCAAGAAAGAAAGGAGTGAGAAACTGAGAGGAAAATGATTGAAGGCAAAAAGTATGAGGAGCAAAGAGGAGCATCTTTGCCAGCAAGAGGACAATGAGACGGGGCTTTTGAAATGTAAGAAGGCTAAAGAAAGTATTAGTGAAAATGGGCTTAGTAATACACTGTGGGAATGAAATTAATTTTAAGTCCAAAATACATGTGATAATTACTTTTTTCTGTTAACTTGTCTGGACCAGGAGAATAATAAACAGAGTGAGAATTAAATGAATTATTAAATTATTTTTTATTATTAAATTTAGATATAGAGTTTTATTATTTAGGATAAATTAGTGTGAGGTCCTTGACTTTAATAAAACTCAATGATATCCATGAGCTGATGGCTAGGTAACATCTACACAGTTATTTGAATATCCTAACTTTAATAAAATGCCTCTTCTTTGATACCTCTTTCTGTGATTTCCTTGTCAAGTTTCAGGGTCTGACTTGTTCAAGTTTTTTAAGGACAGATGGCTACGTCTGTCCTTTCAGCAGTTCTGATTTGTTTTCTTGTGTCTATACCAATTTGGGGGATTCTCTGTAATTATTAAAACTGGGTTTATCCTGTCTATCTAAGCATTTTATACAATTCAGATAATTATAGGGATGAGGACACATTAAAAGCTGAAAGTTCAACAAAGAAAATTGTCCTTGTTTTTGTTGTTGCATCTTTGATGGGCTGAAAACTTCAGAAGAATGGAATTTTGGATGTGTTTTTATTTCACTTTTATTAGTTTAGACAGACACTGTTCATGATATGCAACATGTTTCTATAAACAATATGTTTCTAAAAACACTCATATAAATTATGTAAAGAATATACATCTTGCTATTGAAATGTTAGATATCTCAGGTGGACCATTAATATATTTTTACCAAAGTTCTCAGTTTTAGATGATTAAATCTACAGGGTTTTTTTTATGGTCAGTGGAGAATGATGGAATACTTCTCCATATTGAGTCATTTAATACATTTGTCAGAGAGAGGTCTGATGCATTAATCTCAAACACTAATTTCTTTTCAATGACAATTCAGAGTTCCAATCCTAACAAACTCACACTTTGAAATCACAGAATAAACTAGGTTGGAAAAGACTTCTGAGATTATCAAGTCCAACCTTTGACCTAACACCACCTTGTCAACTAGACCATGGCACCAAGTGCCACATACAGTCTCTTCTTAAATACCTCAAGGAAAGGTGACCCCACCAACTCCCTGAGCAGCCCATTCCAATGCCCAATCACTCTTTCTGTAAAGAACTTCTTCCTGATGTCCAACATAAACCTCACCAGCACATTTTAAGACTGTGCCCTCTTATCCCACTATTGATTGCCTAGGAGAAGAGACCAATACTCACCTCGCTACAATCTCCCTTCAGGTAGTTGTAGAAAGCTAGAAACCAAATACTAATATAAAATCTACTGCATAAGATTTGTCTTGAAAGACTTTTTGACAGCTACAAATTTAGGCTGCAGCTGCTCATCTATACAGGTCACTCAGTGCATTTAACTACAGGTCAACTACTCCCTCCATTTGCAAGAATGATCTCCCTCCTTCCAGAAACCAGTGAGGAAATGAGACTTTTAACAGAATTAGAAACCAACGAGTAATGTCAGTTACTGTCAACTAAGCATCATTTAGTTCTCTCTCAAAAAGAAATTTTAAGTAAGTGATGGAGTTATTATCAAACAAAATCTGTTTGGTATCAATGTAATCCCTCAATAGGACTGCTGTAAAACAGGGCCATTGAGGGTGTTATAAAAAGTAAAATATCTCTCCTCCCCACACGGCTGTAAAGCTATCTGTACTGAAGCACTGGAACTCTGACAGTAATTGCACAATATGTTACTGTATAATGCTACCCTGAATAAGGGTGATTACATTTTTTAAAGTCTTTAAAATAGCATATTTTCCTGATAATCTCTGATAGTAGTTTTGCTTTGCCATCTGTCTAGATAACTCCTGATTTTTTGTTAAAGGCAGGGAATGTAAGCAGATGCAGATGGCATCAGAATCCAGGATATCTACAAAGATTTGCATGAGCAGAACAGGCAGCACATGGATAAGGTTACCACAGAGTGGATTTGCATACCAAATAGAAAAACAAAATAGGAAAAAAAAGGAGGCTGAACTATGTATGCGGTATATGCCGTGATCACACCAGGCTATGGTGTTTCATGTGCTATTAGGGTATGTATAGCACATAAAATATTAAATGCTTGTAGAAACAACAGAAGGTACTGTAAGATACCTTTGTTTCCTGGAGCTCTTTAGACGCCCTAAGGGGTTAGAAGAAAACTAGAAATCTGTTACACAGCTAACAGTATCAGAAAACAAAGTTAATACATTGTTCTTGTAAGAAATGTATTATAGTTACATGATTTTACCCAGTAGGGTTTCAATCTTTTCCAGCTTTATGAAAATTAATGTTGTTATTGAATGGAAACAATAATAATCTAATAAATGATCTAATAAATAGCAATTAATTAAATAAATACCTCAGTCTGTTTGATTTGTTCCATTTCATAGCTACATATAATCTAGGAACTGTATTTCATGCTAATAATTTCTGACTGTTTTTCTTGTTTGAATTTGAAAATAAGTTGGAGCTTTTTATATTCTCGAGAACTACAGGCTTCTATGGCAGCGCAACAGAAGACCACACTTGCTACTGCCCTTCAGTCTCCCAAAAGAGCAGAAATTGTTTCTATCCCAGAATGAACCAACCCAACCCAACCCCCCC
>VXBA01005131.1:8189-24752 GCA_013399895.1 Serilophus lunatus | reverse complement strand
CCCCCAAGCTATTTCAGTAAAATGAATTAGAAAGAAAAAGCTAAATTTTATCGATGAAACAACCAAGACATAGCATTTCATTCTAAACTGATTTTCTATCATGATGTATCAAACTGGATTATTATATAAAGAATAAATTTACTGTCTAAACTAGCCCTACTCAAAAGAAAATTAGGAACTTTTAAGAATGATAGGTTCTGACCAGACGTTTCTGTTTTCCAGAATATTTTCTGGCTAGAGCTGTCTGTGCTATTCAGTGACAAGGAAAAAAAATATCACTAGGCGATATAGTCTTAAAGCACTGAGAATTCCTTTACAGATTTCTGTTGCTGAAGGTTTTAATTTCCCTTCTACTGCTGGTATTGTGCTGAACAATCTTTTAACCAAGGGATATTTATATTATCTTTTCTGCTTGCTTAGAACAAATGATAATAATAATTTATAATCAGGCTGGGTGTCAATTTCTCATTCTTACTCAGGTCTTCCACTGAGGTGGCAGGATCTGTTAATATGTGGTAGCCTATACTATGACCTGTTGGATTTCAGCATCATCCAAACTTTGAGCTAATTGCTTAGGACAGGTTCTGAGGAGATATTTTTGCCTAATACACAAAATTTTCACTTAACTGGTAATAGCTTATTCCCACAACCTGGTTCCAAATAAATGAAGAAGCCTTCATTTTCTTAGCCTTTGGCTGGTGTTTTGTTTCCTGTTATTTTATTGTACTTGTACAGTCAAGTCCAATGCTGCATCCTTCCCATGAGAATTGCCTCTCCATGTCAAAGAGCCATGAAACAGTCAAGTTGTTGTAGTTTAGGAATGGTATTCCCCAATTTAGTGTTCCCACTGCAACACCCCAGACAACTCAACCATCACCCACTTTTCCGCCTTGCGATAGGATGGAGAGGAAAATTGGAGTCACAAAAAGGTAGAAAGCAGGGGTTGAAATAAGAGCAATTTACTAGAAACAGCAGTGAAATAAGAAAACAAACAGTACTAACAATACTAGTAACAGAGTGTGCAAGATAGAAGAACAATTCATCCATGATTTTTCACCTCATGGAACCCAGAGCTACCAAACTGCACACCCCAGCAAACCAGAAAGATCAACATCCCCTCCGTTCCCCCTGCACATATGTCAGATGGTATTAATAACCTCAAGGTTTGTAGTTGTGTCTCTCTTCACTGCTGCAAAAATTGACTCTCCTGGCTGAAACCAGGACAGTTGTCTCCCCCTATAACTGTGTTAGTGGTGGCACCACCTTCCCAACACAATATATAACTAGAAATCTACCAACTGCATTGGAGCAATTCAGTCAATTTGATGTGAACATTGACTCTTTATCAGATCAGAAACACTTGAGCCTATTGTGGCAATTTTGGTCTTCTTTTCAATCTTTTCTTCTACGGTGGTCTATGCCAATATTTGAATCAATAACAACTTTTGGTTGAACAGAAATGTATGGTTCTATTTACTGTGAGTTCACCAGAGCACTTTAACATCTTCATAAAGATGTTACAGAAAAGCTTGCAAAGCTGCTATTTTCACCACAGATGATAAGAAATATGCAAGCCAACTATTCACAGTAGAGTCTTTTTTCCTTCTTTGAAGATCCAAAGCTATACTGCATAAGTATAAAAATCCCTTTTACTCTGACAAAAGCAATTTTGACGTAGCCTTAATAAGTTGTTTTGGAGATACTGATGTTGGCTAAAATACGTTTTGAGGCATATCATAGTATTTCTTTCCCAATAATTCAAAGATTAACGTCTTTTGGTGTTAAAAGCTATCCTGTTAACATTTGATCTGATTGTATTTAAATGAAAGAGACATATTTATCACTCTTCATTTGATGCAGCTCCACTGAGTTCCAGAGAGCTACTTTATTTTACACCTGGTGATAATTTTGGCCTTTGTACAAAAATAGATTCAAGAAAAGATAATGGATATAAGGGTGAAAACAGTGTTAGATAAAGCTGACTGTTTTCCCTTACATCACACTCTGCACAGTTTATTGTGGCACTATTTCTTCTTAACCTCTTGTAAAAATTTGTAATGATCTTCCCCATCACTAGTAATATGACTGTGGTTTACACTCTATTCTGATGGAAATCACAGCTTCAGGAAGATTGGGTAGCATAAGAAGAATCAAAAATATGTATTTTTTATGCTGAAAATAGATTTTTGTGACTTGAAAGTCATGTAGAAATACTTGAAAATTGTTTCTATGTTTCTTCTTAAAACCAATAAGTTACTATATATTCAGCTCTAACTTCTGAAAGAAAGAACAGGTGACTCTGTATTCACCGTTGTGCTATCATCCCACAGGACGCAGTCTCTGAAAACACAGACATTATAACTGTTCTGTTTCCAAGGAAGGAGTGACTCCTTATCTTCTGTCTTCATTGTCTTTTCACAAAAAGGCAGCTACATATTTAGCTTTGCCATGATTCCTCTGCCCTGAGGAAAGAGGATATTGCTGGATGTAACATGACCACTGCTTATTTGCTCTGTACTTTAACTATATTAATCCCATGCACTGGAGCTTCCAGTGGGCTCTAATGACTGAAGAGGGAGGAAGGGAAGAGGTGCCTCCTACTTTTATGGCTTTTGTGCCTTGCTGTAGGGTAAAGAGATGTGCCACAGCACAAATGGCCATGAGGCAAGGTGTGCAGAGATAACTAGGAGAATTTCAATTTCTCAAAACCTAGGTAGCATATTTTCTTGTATAATCAAAATTAAACTGAGCACAAGACTAAGTCACACTGAAGGGAACAGAAGGTACTTCTTTCATTGGGCCCTCCACTGGAACATTAGTGATTCTAATAATTTATCTTGGACCCATAGCCCTTTTTGCATATCAAACTTTACTACACCCAGCAGTTAGTTTATTCTTCCTTCCTCTTTTGTTTCCATAGGAAATTAGATTTCTTCTTTTTGATCTTTCATTACGAGTTTAATATTTTTTAAATGGATGGTGAAAAGATTATTGTATGGCCACATGTATTGCAGAAACTCTTTGGATCCCCTGAAATTAGATGTCAGGTACATTGTTTCCTGTGATTTTAAGAGAATTAATATCAGTGTCCTCATGATCTTGTCCAGTTCTACATTCCTATGGTAAATGAACTTGTGGATTCACAGTGAAACAAAAAAAATTCAGAACAAAGGAAAAATTCGACCAAATACTAATAACAGGGACATAAGGAAGGGAAAGTAAAAGAGGATGTTGCAGTCTTATCTCTAAATCTATAACATTTATTGGACTTCTAAAGTCTTCTCTTCCATTGCTAAAACAAAGGAAACTTAAAAGCAACATAATAAAGTGGGATTTCTGCTTCCCTTAAGATATGTAGGTGGCTTCACTTAAGCATCAAAATGACATAAAAAATACAGGCAGAGAAAGAAATATTGACAGCCAGCATTAAATTTTGTGTGCCATGGTTTGTAAATATGGGCTTCTAGAGTCTGGTAATTTATGTTCTAGTCAGGAAGCATATTTACACAAAAACTAATGTGCTTTCCAGTCTGTGTCTAACTCTTTCCATTGACTACGGTATGAATACAGAATTATTTCACTTCACAGTGATTTTCATTTTATCTCCACCTTTAGTTGTAGGTTGCCCAAGGGGAAAAAAACCCATTAAATACAAGGAAAAAATTAATACCTTTGCACCCTTTTTTTCTTAGTTGTTCCACTATAGATTGAAAGATTCTAACTTGGTACCTTATCAAGGAAACAGAGTGGAGGTAGGATTGTGTAGTACCACATCTGAATTTTGCCTTTTCATTATTATTCATTTACCTGATGTGTTCATGTTCAAAGAACTGCAATTAAGTAGTTTAAAAGATATAACATTTCAAGGAAAAAATTTACACCCGTGCTTTTCAGAAAGAAGCAAACAAATCTGTACAATCTGCAGAGCATCATCATTCTGCAGATCTGTTTAGCTAAGCACAAGAAATTTAAAAAGTCCATATGTATGCACTGCCATCCCATTCCTCAGCACAGATGTTTTCAGAGAAAGAATACAGAATGACTTAACTGGGAATTCAGCTAACCCCTCGACTCTCATCCAAAGTCTTTAGCAGGTGACTTGCTAGGCCTACTGTGGCTTAAAT
Source organism: Serilophus lunatus (assembly GCA_013399895.1). Taxonomy (NCBI): domain Eukaryota; kingdom Metazoa; phylum Chordata; class Aves; order Passeriformes; family Eurylaimidae; genus Serilophus; species Serilophus lunatus. The sequence continues at coordinate 20,628 of VXBA01005131.1, read as the reverse complement.
TTCCTTCCACTTAATCTTTTTCTCTAGTAGTTTGCAGCTGTAGATATGTGACAGAAGAGTTATATTTGAGTGGGATATAAGATCTTATCACCGTGGATACTCTAGCTAAAGAAATAAAATCGAGTCTGTGCTGGTTTGTTGCACTGTATTCACCATCCCTTTTTTTTTTTTTTTTTTTTTTTTTTTTTTTTTTTTTTTTTTTTTTTTTTCCCCTTAATACTGCATGGAAAAATATGCATTTAAAAAAGTAAATACTGTGCAGACTTTCTCTGCAATCCCCTACTGCGTGCTCTGCAAGAATAATTTTGTGTTTGAAGGATTAAAAATCTCAACAATTCTAAGGCTGTGACAGCAACTGAATTACATCTTCTGAAGTTTAGTATTCTGTTGTATTAGATATTAAGTCTGATCTGAAGCTCTCTGAATACTAAACTCTAACTGGCTACTAATAGATGATTAAATCAGATATACATAATTTACATCAACTTCCTCTCTTTTCTCCAAAGAGACGTTGCGTTAACTATCTAGGAATGCTTGGGAAAGCCTAGTTAGTCTCCATCGTGGAGTACAAGGGGTGGGAGGAATCAGCCATTTTCATATCTAGATATGGTAGGCAGCACAAAGCATTAATGATTGCACTTGTTAATAAGATGAAATCTAAGAAGTAGAATGCAAACTTCCAAATGTAGTACACTGGGGATAGGATTTTTCACAACATCTAAAAGTTTCCAAAGTGCAATAGTGCAGACTGGAACCTGTAGAGAACTTCATGTTCTGGTGCTGCCTTGAATGCTCTCTTCCGTCCCTGTCTCTGGAGATGGTAAAAAATGGTCATGTTGGGAATGAATCCTCGCAGGAACAGTCTCTGACTACCTTCCTTGATTTCAGCAATAGAAAATTTTCTTTCATCTGTGAATCTTCAGACCCCCTAACTAGTTCTCTGGGTCTTTGTATCCGACTAGATCATAACTAAAGTTAAATTAAAAAAAAATTGTGCTTGAATTAATATTTAGAGAATCCTGTTGATAGCATTTCAAGGTTTTCATTCCTTTGTATGTTCCTTATTCTTTAGCAGTAAGAATAGTGAGAAAAGAAACAAGACTGAAATAGGAAATTGGTTCTCTACTCTGCATCTCAAGCTCTGATCTGTGTTTTTAAGGATAAGGAACTAAAACAATGCTTTCCTGTGACTTGCACCTAATTACAACAGCGTGTTCAAGTGGAAGGAAATAGAACTTGTGCTGGTTTTGTACACAGAGGCCCAGCATGCGGCAATATAAAAGAGCAGGAGCTCTGTGATGTGTAGTATAGCTCAGCAGTGCAAACAAATCCTAGTCATTTTCCAATAGCAGTATTGCCAAGGAAGAGACGTAAATGGAATTGCTGAAACAAACTTTCAGCTGTGTGGGTAGGCACAGGTTGTTAGCTGGTTGTGCTTTCTGTTACTCATTTGAAGAAGCACAGAAGAGATTAAGCAAATAATAAAGCTTGATTTTAAATTGGATCACTTAGAATATTTCTATGTGATGTAGTGGGAAATTAAAAGCACCATAACCCCTCCCTGGAATGGAAATGATAGGATATGAAATTACAGAAATCTCAGAAACATTCAGCTACATGGATTAAACATGAGGTGAGGGTTATTTTTATGTTTGTGTGGTTACAGTCTTTGAATGTTCTGAACGGAGCAAGGCCATTGACACCCAGACCTCACACTGCAGGGAGTCTTATCCTGTTTCATTTGAGACTTTTAACAAAGGTCCCATTGTCTTCAGAGACACAGCATTATGCTCAGTACCATTTGTCCTGGTTTGGATGGTAGAGGGCAGTAAAAGGGATAACAGACTTAAAAGGAAAAAATAGCAAACAGTTTATTTATCTAGGGGCTATATAAACTATGGAACGCCACTAAGACACTAACCAAATACAAAGACAACAACCTGAAAATATTCGCAAAAAGAAAAATAGCAAAATGCTCCTCCAAGCTGGCTGCTGGCTGCTGGCTGTGGAGCAAGGGAAGGAAGGGAAGAAAGGCTGGCCCGAAGATGGCAACTGGTCCCACACCACAGCTGCTGAAAAAGAGGGACAGTGAGAAGAACCCCGGGAGGAACACAAAGGGGGAAGATACCACAACTCTTGTTGTCGTGTGGTTCCTCCGCTGGCACTGCCTGAGCTCCGGTGACACCACGCTGCTGCCTATGTCAAGAGAGACAAGGGAAAGCGAGCCGCCATGACACTGTGTGGTTGGGGACCAAGGAGGAGGGGAGTCGTGCTTCTCTCAGCACAGAACAAAGACAAAAGAGGAAGGGCTTCCATGCTTCTGGCTTTTACGGCCTGCCTGGTCTGACGTTTTCTTGGGGCAGCCTCCTGGGCATGCTGCTTCCCCATTGGACAGCGGTGCGGAAGCGCCACTCCTCCCGACGAGATCTTGCCATGTGGCCAATATGGCATTTCCCACCAAAATGCTCGTGTGACTTCTCTTGCCAAGAGGAGAGAGGCTGCTGCCATCGCATTGCAAGCGCCGCAGATGCCGGTGCCCAGGGGCACCGCCCATGGGCTGCATCTGCCACCACGGATCCACTCCCAATGGCAGCACTGGCCTGGAGGCTGGCCCTGCCCTGCACATTAGCAGCAGTCACTGCAGGGCAGGGCCCCTGCCCCCTGCAACCGCCGGCATGGCCGCTGGACCGTTGTGAGTGCATCCGCTGTCGCCCCTGCCTGACAGTGCTCCAGGGTGCCAGCCACCGGTGCACCGCTGCAGGGATTTGCCGTGGGAACCACAGGGACCCTGCCGCGGGCACCGCTGGCAGAAGAGGGTGTCGGGTGCGGCCTCTACCATACTGCGGCCAGTGGGAGCAGCGCTGCGCAGCTCCTCGCCACTGGCAGGAACCCTGTACAGCTTCCTGCTGCCACCCCTGCATGCCGCAGCAACCAGGGAAAAGACCTCGCACGCACTCTGAGCCACGCCACAATGACAGTGATGAACGAGGGGAGGGCGCCTAGTGAGTGCCATTGCGGGTCGACTCCACGTGGAGCCAACCGTGCTCCTGGCAGGGTGCTGGCAGCAGGACCGCGAGGGCGCCTGAGAGCGGCCACCAAGCTCGGCAAGGAGCGGCGTGTGAGCAGGCCAGGCTCAGCTGGCCATGCTGTGCCTGCCAATGGTGAATGCATGCTGGCTCTGCCGAAACAGCAATAGCCAGGTTGGCTCTGGGCAACTGCATCACCTGCCCCGCCATCGATCCTGCTGTGGGGACAAGGGGTCCAGCTGTCTCCACTCACACCTGGCAAGATGTCAGGTCGCACTGGGTGGCTCCCCACTCCCAAGGGAAGCAGAGATGGCCTGGCAGGAGGCCACCCATCCCGCCATCATTGCAGGGCCAGCCCCGCAGCCTCTGGGGAACAGCCCCGGGAGACAGAGGGCAGGAGTGGGGGCTGTCCCCACATCTTGGGATCATCCTTGCCCATCTTCCCCTCTAAGAAAAGCAGAAAAACAAAAGGTTTTAAAACAGATAAACAAAAACCAAACAAATAAACATCCCCAACCCCCAGNCTGCTGTGGGGACAAGGGGTCCAGCTGTCTCCACTCACACCTGGCAAGATGTCAGGTCGCACTGGGTGGCTCCCCACTCCCAAGGGAAGCAGAGATGGCCTGGCAGGAGGCCACCCATCCCGCCATCATTGCAGGGCCAGCCCCGCAGCCTCTGGGGAACAGCCCCGGGAGACAGAGGGCAGGAGTGGGGGCTGTCCCCACATCTTGGGATCATCCTTGCCCATCTTCCCCTCTAAGAAAAGCAGAAAAACAAAAGGTTTTAAAACAGATAAACAAAAACCAAACAAATAAACATCCCCAACCCCCAGAAAACAGAAAACCTTCAGGTTAAACTCACAAGAACATTATTTCTCAAGAATGATGTGTTTGGCCTGTCTCAGAAAGTTATGGGAGAATGGGCAGCTTGGTAAGGAAAGGTGACCTAAGAGCAAGGGATAAGAGCAAGACAAGTGAGGTAGTGTCTTCATCGAAAAGAGTCCCATGGTGAACAGAGTCCAGCTGTTGCCAGAAAAATCTGTGGTGATGAAGTAGAGCCAAGGTCAAGGCAGGACTGTGCAAAAAGCAGCTATACATACAAGTTAACACAAATTCCAGTTAGACACTTATGAGGAAAAAAGTTCTCAGTGAAGGTAGCCATACATTGAAAGAGATCTCCAGAAAAGCTGACAATTTCTTCATCTTTGGAGATATTTCAAATTTAGATAAGATACCTGGAAAACAATACCTAAGCTTACACTTTAAGATGGTTGAACTCCAGAAATCCCTATCAACATTAATTCTGTGATAAGTACTCTTGGTCATCATCCAGCTCCAAGGTAGAATTAAATCTATATTTTAAGTATGGTGAGTCACAGACCATGGTAATTCTTAAGATAAAGATGAATTAAAAATAGTTGCTGATGTGAACAAAGCAAATTCTAGTTTGGGACAGAATCAGGAGGACCTGATGCCACCTTATGCTAGTGAGATCTCAATTGAAGTATAGTGTCCAGTTTCTGAAATCCGCTTAAAATCTGGCTTTGTAAGACACATAACCCAGAAGCTACAAGAAAGCAGTAAAAAGAAGAAATGTTTATTTATTTATTTGTTTACACAACCTTAACATTTATGGAATGGCTCACATAGGAAAAGAGAAATTAAGAAGGTGTTTTAAGGTTCTGACAATAGATTGAATGTATGGTTAGAAGGCAGATATTTTTAAAATTGTTCTTTAATCACTTATAAAAGAATAAAAAAATGATGTCCTTTTTAGTAAAGATGGCTCAAGTTAGGCATAAAAACCCCTTTTTATAATTCAAACAAATTATCTAGAGAGGCTGTGGATTTCTCTTCTTGGGAATTTTGTCAGAGTAGGTCTAGACAAACATCTGCCAAGGCAGTTTTATCATTGTTCTACGCACCAAGGAAGGAGAATGACAAAATTTAAATTCTAGAATAACTTGCAATGAACAATTGAGAAAAGCAGAGTGGGGGGTGGGGAAATTGAGGTCACAATAGAGTTTGTATATACTGAGGTTAAAAATTATAATGAATGCAACAAATTGAGGTAGTCCAGTTTCCTGGGGGAAGATTTTCACTGCTTTATTTTGAATTTTAAAAGGTGAAATTTCCTCCTGCTCTCTTAATAATAAAAGTGCTTTGCAATTCTGTAGTGTCTTCATCTTACAATTTCAAAGAACTGTAATGAATTAAGCCTCTAGTTTTCCTCTAAGCAAGATAGATGGGCTCCAAGTGTTTCCCTTTGTATGTCTGGCTACCTACTTTTCAATGTCATCATTCTCCAATGGAATGAGGAAACATGAGTATTGGAGGAATGAATGTCTTTCAAATTGACTACATGAAAGCATAGTTTTCATGAAGACAGCTTCCCATCCTGACACTTAATGCAAACACAGTGACCCACATACATTCAGAATGGAACTGACAAAACGTATGTTAAGCACTTGATTTAAAATCAACAGCTGACTTCAAAAGAAAAGAAGTGACACAAATATTTTTTGTAATAAGGCAGTATTGCCTTATTCTCTCATTAATATGGTAAATAGTCATATTGTGCACATTTTAACACATGACTACTTTGAAGTCTGGCTTCAAAGTAGACAAGTAGAGTTACATGCTTTTGCTGTAAACTTCAGAGCACAGATAATTCTGCTCTTCTCTCTCTTCTTCTGCTGGTCTCCTGAGCAATCAATCTTTTAAAAGTAAGATATCCCTTACCATAATGCCACTAATTCAGAGAATGCTGATATGTTTTATTAAAAAAAATATGAAAATGAATTAATGTTCCATTATGAATGAATATGGACAGGTGGAAAAGATACTAATGAAAGATCCCTCTATAGCAGACCTTTTATGTTAAGATGATTCTGTGTGGATATAACTGGAGCAGGTCAAACGCTGAGTTTGTGCATATGTGGAATATTTTTGTATTTTTAAAAGCTTTCAATCTGGGCTGGTATATAAACCATAAAATCCTGACATTTTCTACAAAAAAGGAATTCGAAAAAGTTTTAATTTAAGAGCAGCTTGATTTCTTTCTCTGAGAAACTTCCGACCAGTAAAAGCCCTGAGAGCCCCTTGAAGCTGAAGTCATGAGCAGTAGCCTTGGGAGATTCATAGTGAGTTCTGGAGTCAACCCCTGCTGTGTCATCAGCTCAAATCCCATAGAGGTATTTTGGTACGAGCTTCCATTCCAGGCTCCCTACTCCAGGATAGCAGCATGGGAAGGAAACGGTCCTCAGCCCCTGGAGAAACCAGTTCTGTATCTTGTTCCTGTAGCCCAGGAGAGACTTCTTGTCTAAAACAAATCTGCTTGGCTTAACAGATTAGGAAATGTAAATTCATGATGTCCCAGCAGCCTGTCAGGACAGCAGGCAGAGTTGTATTGGAAATCAGCTGGAATTTTGGCAGGAGATCATCAAAACCATCAATATAAAATAAAAATATAGGATTGCCCCATTTTGTCCTAATATTTGTGCTGCTGGACTTATGTTTACGCCCCTAATATATTGTACACTTGAAATACTTCTGGTGTTTCTGACCAGCTGTAACTACAATGAATAGTGTCAAAAATGCCACTACTATATATTGTTTATGATGAACAGGTAGCCGAATTACCTTTAATTTTCCTTCAAGTGCTTTTAATTCTTTCTTGTCTTCATTTGTGTCATGTGTCTAACTGGTATCCCATTGGCATTTTTGCCTGCGACTGTGTGAGCTCAACATTTATTTGAATGTTGTTGATCTACTGATACTGCTAATGTCAGTTGCTGAGCTGGAACATGCAGTTCTACCAGGAAACCCCACCCTATGAATCATTAATGGGACTTGCAGTATTTTGCCCTTGAGGACAACAAGCATTCATGTGTGCTGTGTGAATCATCTTCTTGCTATGATGCCTGAACCCTATCAGGTTGTTTAACAGAGTTTCCAAAGTCGTCATTATTATTAATATTATTAATATTATTATTAATATTATTCCCTACAAGAAATTCACATAGACACTTTGAGGCTAGTTTTTCATGTCAGATCTCTTCACGTGGTAGCACATATAAAGAAGAAAGCAAGATCAGAAATCCTCATCTCATTGTATTGGGGATCACATACATATGACCCCAAATCAATGGGACTATTTGTGCCAGGAAGCCTGGAATTCTCTCTCTCTTTCAAACAGAAACAATTGCTTAGGTCTCTTAGCGTGCTATTTGTTTAAGAGGCGATGATAAAAGTACCAGACTCTAGTTTAGCCACTTGAAAAGCTGGTCTCAAGAATGGAGCTCACAAGTATCAGAGAAGATCAGTACTTCAGGCCTCTCACCTCCTTTATTTTTGTACCCCAAATCTATTTAATGCATCATTTATTTTTGAAAGAAGAAAAAGGGGCACCTAAAATGATTATACTCATTTGTGCTTTAAGGGATTGATTTGTTTGAGCCGCATCAAAATGTCATATATTAAAAAGGGCTCTGATGTTTTATACAACAAGGAAGTAGCAATGTATGAATGCATAAATAGTTCTTTTCAACTTATATTACATGAAGGCTCTGCACAGAGTATGCCATGAATTTTTACTTTGCTTTGAAGCTATCTTTAGTGCAGTGCTAACAGCCAGAAAACTGAACAGCTAGCCACACCCTGCACCTTCCAATTGAACAGATTAAATAGTGCTCAGTTTAACTCTCAGCCTGCTCCAAATGCAGCTTCCACGAATAATACAGGCCTGTTGCACTTCCATGCAGGAAGCACTAATGTTAACTGCCTCAGCTGCATCAACGTGCATGGGCAAACAAACCCAACAAGATAAAGTATGTGACAGCCAAAAACAGATAAAGAAAGTGACAATTGTCTAGCTGAAAATGGGGCAGTAGCATGTATGAAGGTAGAGATGGAAAGCATTGCTATAAAAATGCAGTAATGAAAACACGAGTTACTCATAGAGAAAATTCAATGGTTTTGATCATGCTCAGTCTGCACACCACCAGATTTCAATAAAAAAACTGTAAGGTCTTTCTTCAGCTTTTGACCCAGTCATTATAGGTTTTTTCCTGCTGGTTCAGCAAGAATAGTGGTGAGGAGATGGCATAACTAAAGAAAAGGACGAAACCAACATGTCCTTTAGACATGTCTCAGGGATGGTATATTCTGTTAGATAATTTCCTTTTCTTTTTTATTTGAAACCTGCTAGTTCGCCAAGGTTGTGAGCAAAAAGCTCTATCCTGTTATCCAGATCTCTTCAAATTTGAAAAGACATTGAGCACATCAGAGCCTTAAGTGATGGCACTTCAATTACAGCAGTAATTTGCTGCAAAGGAATAGGCTGGCCATTGTAAAAGATTTCTGCATTTCTGATTACTATCAGCATATGGAGCAAGTGCAAATGAAAAGAATGTAAAATGCAAAAGAAAATGCATGGGCCTAAGGAAAACTGACGAGTAGCACTGACTCAGCTCCCCTTGTAGCTCCTTGTTGATTAAGGTGCTTGTATGACGATGTTCATTTGAAGGAAAATGCTCATCTAGCCAAGTTTGTTCAAGTAGGCCAACTCCACTGTCCTTTTGTTTTGTGAGAAGGAGAAACAGAGGAAATGGGATGAAAAAATGAGTGCAGGCTGCTGTCAAACTAGAACATTTCTTTGGTTATTGAAAGACTATAGAGGTTCAATTTAAATAGTTTAGGTTTTTATTCATATCTACCTGGCTTCAGGACTTTGAAGGAAATCACTCCTGTTTCAGACAACTGAGCAGAAAATGGCTGTAAGATCCCTGGGAAAAGAGCAAACACTGAGAACATTTATGAGACAGAAATCTGCAGCACCTTGAAGCCCCAACAATGCTGTCACTCTTCTTGAGCTTGTGATGAGAGGGACTGAGTTGTTATTTCACATCACTGCAGCTTACTTACCCAAAACAACCTGTAAAACAAAGAAAACGAATCCCTTCTAATGAACTTTCAATGAGTATTTTAATTCTACAGGAAGAGCTGGATCTTCTGTTCATACAGATTGGGATATAGGATGCATGGTGGAGGAGTTACAAAAACAGCTGAAGAACATTTTTACCAAGTCAGACATTCGTAAGAGAACCTTGTCCTTTTCATCTCCGCAAATGTTGACTTTCCATCCTCTAACTGAATTTACTTTTCACACGTTATAATAGCAAAGAGAAAACGAAAACATTTCGTGAGATATTAAGGTTACTGTGTGTGCAAGAAGACAGCATGCTGTGTCAATTAAGGCCACCTGCTTAATATATGAAACTCAAAGGGCCCTTCTTATCCCACGTAATGTAAAAATATATTTAATAAGTAATCTGGAATATTGGCAAAGATTTGGTTTGGAGTGCAGAGGAAGATAACAAAACCCAGAAATGCTTCATGGTAATTCAATATGTGGGTTTAGAGTAAATCACAAAATACTGAAGCAGCATGGAGCAATGATACTGACATGCTATTAATGTTAGCTAACTCGTTTTTTGCTGTGCGCAGAGACCACCACAAGTGAGCTGGGTACATTTTGTGTGTCTACAGTTAAAGAACCAAGGCAACAAAGATATATCAGCTTTAAAGGTGTCAGATTTAAATTAAGCAAAAGGCTTTTTGCACATATGATTAAAATGAGGAATTTATTTTCCCATAACTTTTTCATGTCAAAAGTTTACATAGGTTGGAAAATCAACCAAAAACTGATAGAAAAAAAAGGACTGGACAATATTAGGTGCAATTGCACCGTCTGTGACTCAGCAGGTCTTGAAAGTGCAGAATGGAAAAAGCTTCAGGAGCTTTCTGCTGTCCTTCCTCAAGTGTCTGCTAATGGCCACTACCAGAGACAAGGCAGTTGGTTAGCTGGACCTTCTCAGCTGTCTGTGATATTTATCAGCCAAAATTAAACTTATGTCATCTATAGGACACAGATGGCTTTTATCCTCATGGGACTGAGTGACAGAATTTAGGTCTTATAGTTCTAAAAAAATGTTATAAATAATGCTAACATTAATAGGAATATAATCATGTAATTCATGGACTTTTAATCTAGCTTAACCTTAAATGAGCATATTTAATGAGGAATATGCTTTGGTGCATTTCCTGCCACTTTTCATTCAATGCTTTAATCCCAAATTTAACATGTATGCAGAAGGTTATGATAAATCACAGCTAAAGTTGTAGCCAATAGATTTTATTGACATTAAATTGTTATTGCATTGAACAAGACAGAAAGTGTTCCTTTTTGAATGGAAAGGTTTAGTTTCTATGTTTATATTAAATTGTAATCCTACTCCTGCTATGAAAAATTTTGGAGAAAATTGGAGTCATCAGCCAGTGAGGCAAGAACTGTCCTGAATCCAGAGTAGATTGAAGGAAGCTATACCTTAAAAATCTGAGATTCAAAGAGCTTTTAATTGTCAAATTTTAATTTTTTTTCTTTGAATCTTTTGAATTTCCTTCAGTTCTCAAGAGCAAGACATGCAAATAACTACATCCAGAACAAGTTCCTGGAAAACAGTTTGTTGGATAAGATGAGGGAGATGGTTGTTTGAGATAACTCCATGTGAAAAAAACCAAGAGAATATTTTTTTCCAAACTTTACTCAGCACAATGTTAGGTCACTCTGGCTTTGGCTTGAGTTCGCTATAAACCCACAGTTTTCCAGATTCTACATGGAGCAGAGCCTAAACAAACCACAAATGTCGTTGCATAAGCTTTCTGATGCCTTGTCTTGCAGAAAACTTACTCATCAAGAAAATACTTCCCCCTTGGAAGAGTTAATACCTCAACTTGCTCCTAGTTCCTATGACAAGAGAAGTCTCACGTTTGGCCAAGTTTGAGATTGTAATGAGACTGAAACAGGCTATGATGGTGGGAATTAAATCTGACACCCAAACCAGACTTTATTAATGGAGAAATCCATACAGCTTGAGAGAATTAGATGATGATGTTGGTGATTAAGAGAATTGTGATGATGATTATAGTGACTTCAGTTAAATATATTTTTTGGGCTTAGAGTATTCTTTGAACCTATTTTTGTCAGTTAGGCTTATGGCTCACAGACTGAGCAAATAAGATAAATGCAAGAGTGATATAACCTTACACTAGAAAACTACTACCTTAGAAGCAAATCTTAATGTAAATTAAAAACCTGTGCAGCTTTAAAAATTTATTTTTAATAAAATTTGACTTGTCCCTTTTTATTTTTCCTCTTGCTGATCCATGGCATATTTTTTAGCCAAAAAGATTATTCTTGAGATGGAAAGAGATGGCCTGGTAAGAAGTGATATTATTTGCACGTTAGAGAACTGATTACCTCACAGAATTCAGTAGTTTTTAACATGGTCTGCTGTTCCTTCACTTTCTAGCAGAAAATTAACACTGTTCATTTTTCAAAAGTTGGTTTAGAATCTCACAGTAAAGCAGTTTCATTAGGATTATTATCTTATGTTCTTTTAATTTAGTAACTGGATTAGTTTACATGAAAATACATATCAGTGGCACTATTGAAAGATAAGAAGTAGTAGAATAACCAGACTGTTTAGCACAGTGATATTTGGGAATAATACTTTGCAATCTAGGACCGATTGGTTGAGCCTTTTTTTGAATGACAAATATACTAATGAGCTTTTATCTTGCATTTTATTTTTGCAGCGTGCTTCAACTTGAAGATAACAGACATTTTCATTAATCCAAACAATTTAGAACATCCATATTTAAAATAAGATGAAAATAGTGTATTTTCATTTGGTGGACTTTCAAGGATGATTCACATGATCTCAGTTTATTTTTCATAGTCCACATATCAGTAGAATCTTCCTGGATTCCCAAATGATGAGACAAAACTGAAGGACAATGATGGTGATGTCCCATTTACAAGTTTGACTAAAGATTTGGTGTATCAGCAAAAACTGTCTTTACATTTAATAATTTTCTATTATTATTCCAGAGACCTTTATCATGCAAATGCATTCACTGCTATATGATTTATCATGCCCATCACAGAGAGAAAAGAAAAATACATTAAAAATTAAAATATTTTACCACAGTCCTGACTTTGATGTAGCATCTGAACATCCTTCTGGCAGATGAACTGCCATTCAGTGTTCCATGCACACCTGGCAAAATAGTCCTCCAATATGTGTTACAGCATGAGAAAAACTGTAAAGAAGACAAAGGGGGAGTTGTGTGGAAAATAATATACTCTATGTCAGTAAATTGTAGTAAAAACAGTGAACTTCCTTCTAAAATTAAAATAAAGCAGAATAAATTACTAACATGACATTTTAAAATTCAGATATTAGACAACAGGTCTTGTACCAACAAGATGCCAACACATGAATTGAACAAAATTAAGAAGAAGCTATTTCAACTTTGTCGAAGTTTGTAAAGAATCCCCCCCAGCTTTAG
>VXBA01005130.1:22535-33743 GCA_013399895.1 Serilophus lunatus | reverse complement strand
AGTGTAGCCCCCCTGTAATCCAGCAGGAATATGTTAGAGACCCTCATAAGTCTATGGGAGATGAGGTCCATCCTAAGGTGCTGAGAGAGTTGGCTGATGAGCTCACTAAGCCTCTCTCCATCATTTTTCAACAGTCTCGGCTTACTGGAGAGGTCCCAGATGATTGGAAGTTGGCTAATGTGATACCCATTTATAAGAGGGGCCGGAAGGAGGATCTGGGGAATTATAGACCTGTCAGCCTGACTTTGGTTGCAGGCAAAATTATGGATCAAATCATCTTAAGGGCAATCACACTGCACCTATAGTATAATAAGGAGATCAGATCTAGTCAGCATGGATTTAGGAGGGGAAGGTCCTGACTGATCAACCTAATTTCCTTTTATGATCAGATAACTTACCTGGTTGATGAGGGAAAAACTGTTGATGTAGTGTACCTGGATTTTAGCAAAACCTTTGACATCATCTCCCATAGTTCACTACTGGTGAAACGGCTGGCTCATGGCTTGGACAGGTTTACTCTGTGCCGGCTTAAGAAGTGGCTGGATAACCAAGCTCAGAGAGGGGTGGTGAATGGTGCTGCATCCAGTTGACAGCTGGTCACTAGTGGAGTCCCCCAGGGTTCAGTGTTGGGGCCGGTTTTGTTCAATATCTTTATGGATGACCTGGACGAGGGGATGGAATCCATTATTAGCAAGTTTGCGGATGACACCAAGCTGGGAGCAAGTGTTGATCTGTCAGAAGGTAGGAGGGCTCTGGAGATGCACCTTGATAGGCTGGATAGATGGGCTGAATCCAATAACCTCAGATTAACAAGTCTAAGTGCCAGGTCCTACACTTTGGCCACAATAACGCCATGAAGAGCTTATGGGTTGGGGGCTGAGTGGCTGGAGAGTGGCCAGGCAGAAAGGGACTTGGAAGTATTGGTTGACAGGAAACTTAACATGAGCCAGCAGTGTGCTCAGGTGGCCTAGAAGGCCAATGGTATCCTGGCCTGTATGAAGAATAGTGTGACCTAGAGAAGTTATCCTTCCTCTGTACTCAGCATTGGTTAGGCCACATCTTGAGTACTTCGTCCAGTTCAGTTTAAGAAAGATATTGAGATGCTTAAACATATCCAGAGAAGGGCAATGAGGATGATGAAGAGACTAGAGCACAAGCTCTACAACTGAAGGAGCTGGGGTTGTTCAGTCTGGAGTCTCAGGGGAGACCTTATTGCTCTCTATAACTCCCTGAAAGGAGATTGTAGCCAAGTGGGTGTCGGTCTCTTCTCTCAGGCTACCAATGACACAACAAGAGGACACAGTCTTAAGCTGCGTCAGGGGAGGTTTAGACTGGATGTTAGGAAAAATTTTTTCACAGAAAGAGTGATTTCCCATTGGAATGAGCTTCCCTGGGAGGTGGTTGAGTCACCATCCCTGGATATGTTTAAGAAGAGATTGGATGAGGTACTTAGTGCCATGATTTAGATGATGGGATGGTGTTAGGTAATAGGTTGGACTTGATGATCTCGATCGTCTTTTCCAACTTCGTTTGTAATTCTGTGAAAAATGTGTGGTGGCAGATGCACAGAGACTGCATAATTACAGGATCCTTATTCTCTGTAGGAAAAAAGAACAACTACTCAAGCAAGTTTTTTCTGTTTAGCTGTTATCCTAAATGAACACACACATTTCTGACTCTCAACTCAGCTTATTTCTCAGTATTAACTATCACTCCAGTACACACTAGAAAGTGTGCAATATTCATTATTCTATTTTGAAATCTCTATTCTCTGTTTTCCTAACTATTTGTCACAATGTTTTTCTATTTTAAATAGTAAAAAAAGAAAAAAAGTCTTCTTCAGCTGGATAGTAATGCAAAATGCAATTTAGAAATTCACCTTGCTTTTCAAACAAGCCCAGAATGACGCTGGCTCAATATTCATGACTCTATCTGGCTCCACATTTCCTCTCTCCCATCAAAAAACACAGATTTGCCAAAGTATTTCTGTCTAAAAGGAATAACAGAATTTCTCTAATACACTAACATGTGGCACGCATTCATTTCCAAGAATTGCCAGATGCCTTCAATTCTGTAAGTGCTACACCTATACCAGCATTGAAGGAATTTTTGAATTTCACAAACTAGAGATCAGAAGAGCATCACAAAGAATTGTGGAATTATTTTATGACTTATTGAAGGAATTGTAAGTATTTATGTAACACAAAAGTTTTCCAGCTTATGTATTGTACTAAGCCTGAACTATTGAGTTGTTTTTTTGTATTTCACTCTGCATTCACCAGGTGATCGCAAAGTTAGATTTTTTCCTTATTTGGGTGTCAAAAGAAATATCTCTGGATTCTTTTTGGTGAGAGCTTCAAGCATTATTTGGCAGTAGAGACTGAATTGTCACACGTCAGAGAGGAAAGGATGTTTTCTTTCAGCTCTGAAAGTCACCAATAAAATATGCAAAGAATGGGATAAGAGCTACTGAACACCTGATGTAACCTATGGAGGAAAGTGTGCATATTTTTTGTGGAATTGCGGATCTCTCCTCCTGTAGAAGCAACAGGAAGATAAGTTACACATCCCACAACCCTACCATCCACAGCCTATTCAGAGAGCAAATGTACACAACACTGTAAAAACAGTAAGTGCTGTCTTGGTAAAAAATATTTTGAAAACCACAGTAGCAGGTGACAGTATGTACTGTTGAGATTAATTACTTCTCATGCTTCCAGAAAGTCCATTAAGAAATCTAATCTATAAAATGGGCTCTCCCACACACATTACTTGTCCATTAACATTCTGAGAGCATTTAGCAATTAAGCAACACAGGTGATAGCGTGTGCAATCCTTGTGAAGTCGTGGAATAGAAATTTCCATAATATTTTCACATTGGAGAAGAAACAACATAGCAACAAGAGAGGCAGCAGCAAGCACTACTTTTGCTTAGTCTGGCCAGGAAAAGTACATGGCAACATTTCGAAAAAATTGAACCACTGAATCGAAGTCACTTCCAAATTTCCCTCAGATTTTCCCTGTTTGCTACTTCCCTTTTCCATGACACCGATCTGTATTTTCCCTGTCTCCACCGTTTCTTCTGTCCTCAACTTCTTGTAATATTTTTGGTGTGTTTAATAGTTGTATGTTGATCAGCACTTTTTGACATCGCTTACGTCTATTGTATAGTCATTTGACATCATTTGTGTTTGGAGGATTTTGTTCCTTTCTCCTCCTGGGACTCTAATCTTGAATTTTTTCTCTTTTGCCTACTCTGAACTTATCTGAATCACACTTCATGGGTGTTTTTTTAATCCTGCGATACATCAGAGGAGTACAGTGGGACCTTTTATCAGCAGAGAAAGCTAAAATAGTGTAGGTATATATTTCTGGTTGAGAATTTTCTTTCAAAATATTCTCTCTTGCTTCATCCCACTGTATTTTTGGCTCCATCTGCCTTTTGTGCAGCATTTATAAGGTTGTCTGGTCTGACCCTTTTATCCAGGTCTTAAGCTTTTGCTGGCATCTAACTTGATATTGGTAACACTTCCCTGGCACCTCTCTAGCACAATAATACATGACAAAATGCATTAAGGACTTTCATTTTGGGCAGCTGAGTCTCCACAACTATTCAGGACTTGGCATCTCTTTGAAGTTTGTCAACAGGGCCACCAATTATGATGATGATGGGGTTTGTGATGTGTATATAAAAACTGTCCAGCAAACACTGGAAAGTCACCAGCAAATTTCTTGCAGACTATAGCAATGAAAATCTAAATGGGTTTTAGTCAGTACATGTATATCATAGGCTTGATTTAAAGATATTAAAATGAAAGTTTTGTATTCCGCTGTTAATATCCATTGAATATATCTTAATTCAGTGTTGAGAATTTTTTTCTCAAACTTACCTGTTTCATTTTTAATTCTATGTCCACCTGATTCATAAAACATTGTTATATTTCTTTAATCTTATTTTTTTACTCCATTTTCATCACTTTCTATCCTATAGCACCCCTGTTCACACACTGATGACTTAATTGAAAATGAGACAAATGGAATTAAGACACAGAATTTGTGTAGACTGAAGATATTCAGCTCTATACTTCACAATCCATTACTGCAGATGATTCAGAACTAATGCAGTTTATCCTACTGCAGTATTTAGTATGGATGAGATGGCCATCAATTCTTATATAATTCCATTACTGAAAGGGCAAGAAGTACATGGAACAGGTTACAGGAGAGAATATTAAAGCAAGGTGAGATTAGCCATAGTATAATAGAATCATAAATGTTAGAGATGGAAAACACCTATATTATTCCCCAAGCCACTCTACCTTGCCAAGCCTGTATCGCTTCAAACTAAAACACAGTCTTAAATTCTTTGTTGAGTCTAACCTCAGGAATGCTTCTACTTTTGAGAGATCACTCTTTACTTCTAAGGAGACTTTCTCTCCTTTTGATGAACTAAGCATGGGATCAAACAGCTGCTCTTTCTTGAACAGAAAAAGCCACATTGTATGCCATAGTCAGAATCATGGGCTCCTGAAACTCCTGGAGTGCTAAAGAATGAGATAGAGGGTGTGAAAAGGAACCACGCAGAAGGGCATTGATTTGATTGCCCTGGCAAAGACATAGTCAATTACTATGAAACCACTTCATTACAGCCTGTAAACAACAGATTGTGGAGTCAGCAGAAAGAGCTGTACAAGTTGCTGTAGGTCTTGAACAAGATGCATCATCCATTAATAGTGACATGCCACTGAAAGTAAGTGTGGCTGCATTTTCAGGGGCTCAGTTAGTACTAGGCATACTCAATAAGTAGGAATGCATTTGAGAATTCTAGAGATGCTGAAACAGTAGAAACTCAGGAAAGAATCTGAAAGTTTTGCCTCTGGGTAAACTGAAAAAACTAGCTGCAAGTATGGAGGTAGTCTAGAAAGGAAAATAAAAAGGATGAAAAGCATAACATGTAACTCCTTGCCTGGAATATACCTACAGGAGAAAACTTAGGAAAGAAGCTCATTTGAATATGGTAAACCTTGTCCTTCATCTAACAAAGAAGAAAGAGATAATAACTGATTATTATTATAAGCTATACAATATTTTCCATTCCAAAGGGTTCGGCAAGACTTTTTATATGGAAAAATGTCACATACATTTTTTAAAAAAACAAGGCCATATGCTGGAATAATCTTAAAAGAAAGACAAGTAGAAAGAGGGATGGGAGCTGGAAGAAGCTGATATTAAGGATATCTTATGATGTGTTGCATTCTTCAATAATCTCTTCAGTCACTTCAGTGAATCTTTTGTGCTCAGCTGGGTTTTCAGTACTGAAAGCATAGTGTGTGAAACAAATATGTTTACAATACAAGCTACACCCTAAGTGACTGCTTCACTTTCTGATCCAAATATCCTAGAAAATTAGCTTTCAGACTATGACTACTGAATTGTAGATGGCAGTGTTCCACCATGTGGCTTAATTCTGAAATCTCACTGTTTGAGATCAGATTGGTGCTTAGTCTTGATGTTCAAGAGAGACACAATTGAGGAATTACCAGCAATTATATACTGGTTCGGGCACAGTGATCCATTTCTATCATTAAGATGTAATAGAGTTTAGTGATGCTTTACATCACTTAAAGAAAGTCTGTAATGTTATTTCCTTTCTTGGATGTATCCAAAACCTGGGTTGACAAAAGCCAGAGCCACCACACTGGTTAACAATGGTCTGGGCAAGGGTCTTGGGCAAGAGATCTTCAGAGTGATATGCCAACTCAGCAATGAAGTAAAGAAGAACAGCATATACTTTTACTTGATGTTTTGTTTTTGGAGGATATCTTGATGTATTAATGATGAGATTTTACAATATTAGGGGGTACTAGAGATAGAATGAGAATGCTTTGTTATATTAGTTACTTTGTTTAACTTTGGCAGTAGGTGAGGGGGAAGGCAATCCCTTGGAGAAAAATCAGGAACTCATAAATTAAGTTGCTAGTGAGATTAAAATTTGGTCGGCCTAAAAATTTGATTCAGAAAAGTAAGGGGATTGTTCATTAATTAATAGTACAATTTTATTTCTTTTTATTATTGTAGGTTATTATTTATGTAATTGGTATTTTTAGTAATAATTATCCATTTACTGTTATTACTTTTAGTGATAATTAAATTTATACATAATGCATTTTTATATAATTATACATAAATGCATATTTATAATAGATGATTGTGTGTAATACATATTCATAAATTACATTTTTATAATACACTTAATAAAAGTTAAACAATGTTATTACGAGGTTGTTATTATTCATATTATGTCTAACTATTATGTGTTGCTGGGACCTTTTGTTAAGGCTTTCTTTCTAGCAAAACAGAATTCAGGTGAGCAGACAAATTCTTGAGTGGACTGTGCAGGAAACTCCCCATAATACACTGGTGTTTATAATGAGATCTCTGCGATGTCATGCTGCTCTTCAACCTAACAAATAAGTGGCTTTTATTTAATGAATTTTGCCCTAGCTAATGTTCTATGCAGAGCACAGAACAATGTTTCCATGGAATATCTACACTCAAAAAATATTTACCCTGTGATATCTGTAAGGTAAATGTTACTTTATAAATTGGAATATTTGTCACACCATGGAGTTGTTTGCCCTTTCCCAGAAATATTTATGGATTACAATGACAGTATTTACCGTTCAATTTGACCAGCAAATATTTGTAGACCACCATCTTTTATGCCCACCACCTGCTCTCAAGACATCTCACTGTCAATTATATTTCTCAGTTTCTTTTCATATTTTATGTTAAGTTGTTTGTTTCAACAGTTTCTATGTCTCTCCCTGAACTCCCTCCTTCCCACTTGTCACTATGTTTCTGGGAACATATTACCAAGGAACAGGGCCAGGTTTCCATACACCTATGGCAAAAAAACAACAGAGGATTACAGAATCATAGAATGGCTTGAGTTGAGAGAGACCTTACAGATCATCTAGTTCTAACCCCCTCCCATGGGCAGGGGCACCTTCCACTAGACCAGGTTGTTCAGAGCCAAATCCAACCAGGCCTTGAACACCATAAGGGATGGAGCACCCAAACCCTCTGTGGGCAACCAGTCCCAGCGCCTCATCACCCTCACAGTAAAGATTTTCTTCCTATTATCTAATCTAAACCTACTCTCTTTCAGTTTAAAGCCATTCCCACTTCCTCTGTCACTACATGCCCTAGTAAGAAGTGTCTCTCCATCTTTCTTGTAGACTTCCTTCAGGAACTGGAAGGCTGCAACTAGAACATCCTAAAGCCTTAACACTGTTTTTCAGCCACTCATTTTCTGCATTTGTAAAGCACAAACCCACAAGGGGCTATTCTGTAGCACATAACAGGCTCAGGTACAATTTGAAATCATGTATCCTCAAAGCATCTTTCTGCACTCTGGATTTGTAGGGTATTCCTCCAAATGAATAGCTGTTGAAAAGAATTTTCCTTTTCAGAAAAAGTTTCTTTAATTTTTCCATTTTTTTTATCTTACATTTTATTCCCTTTCTTTATGTAGAAAAGAATTTTACAGTAATAGTTGTCCTACTTCATAAAGAATATTTTTTTATTTGTTTGTTTCATCTGTATTTTAAAAATAATACTCTTTTAGTTCCCCTCAAATATTCTTAGAGTTCTTACACATTCCATCCACTTTCTAAAAAATGCAGAAAACAGAACAAAAATTATCAGTAA
Organism: Serilophus lunatus; assembly: GCA_013399895.1. NCBI lineage: Eukaryota > Metazoa > Chordata > Aves > Passeriformes > Eurylaimidae > Serilophus > Serilophus lunatus. The sequence continues at coordinate 26,030 of VXBA01005130.1, read as the reverse complement.
GCATAACACCACAGAAACTATATTTGATTATTTTTACATTATGTTAATGAAGACTTTAATATGCTGCAAGGCTGAAACCCTTAATATCTTAGTAGAGTTCATTTTTACCACTAAAATATTGTTCCAGACTTCCAAAAAAGGAGATGACTTATAAGCTGAAGAATTCCTTTAATTTTTCATCAGAACAGTCATCTCTGTGCTTTTTCAAAATTCCACTTTCTTGATGGAAAAGGAAACTCTCCTCTGCTCTGTATATTGTTGATTTGAGTCATATGAATGTTTTCATTGAACAAACAGTGTTCTAAGTCTGGATAAATTCAAATTTGAACAGAAAAAAACAGAAAAAAAACCAAACTCCACTCTTTCTATCATTGTTTGACATTACATTTGTAAGATGACTGCCAATTCAGGAAATAGTTGCCACGTGGCTAAGTATGTCATTGACCATGGATGTACTTGTATGTGCAAGACAATGACAGGAGCTGCATCTTTTCACAATTCCACAGAAGTACAGTCGGACTAAGAACCAATCCAAGGTGTTTTATACCCCTCACCACTGCAGTCTGAGCATGCTGGGGATGCGGGTGTATTTATTATGGTGGGCCTCTGTTCCCTGTTATGGAAATGAATCTGATCATGGGAGATAGCAGGTCAGAACCAGGAGAGAATTTGAGGCTGTCTCCTGGAGAGAAACTTGCAGTGTTGAATAAGGTGCTAACGGGGAAGGGGAACATCCATGTGCATGTCCATGGGTATCACAGCAGTTGGTGATCCAGGTATATGGGTGCATGTGTGTTTGGGTAGGTAAGACAGTGAAGAGGAGAATTTCCTAATGCAATAATTTGTAGACATTGAAAGGAGGTGATCATGGTTAGGTGCATGTAACTGCACTAATCTGAAAGCCTTTTCTCCTCTGAATCATCTGTGGATGGAGAGGTACTGACCAATGAAGTAGACAAGCGACAAGCACATTTAGCAGCTATTGCTCCTTTGCATAAAACCCCCACAATTCCCAGAAAATATTGTCTTTCTTTCTTTCTTTCTTTCTTTCTTTCTTTCTTTCTTTCTTTCTTTCTTTCGTCTTCTCTCCTGCCTTCTTGCCTTCCTCTGACAACGACTTGTCCCAGTTGAGATGTATTAGTAGTTGTCTGGACATATTGGTATAGATGTGTGAAATAGTGAGGCTTTATTAATAGAGTTCTGCTTTCATTAACAAGTAGAATTCATATTACAGTATTCAGAGGTATCAGTAGTGTAATTTGGAAGATTTTATTTCAGTGAATAGTGAGCTTTAATGAGCCCCTCCTGTTAGATGCCATTAGTACAAGGACACATTGTTTAGAAAGTGACTCCCTGAAACTGAAGAAACACAGACACCTTTCTGCAAGAAATACCTCAAAAATTTTCTACATAGGCCATAAATTGGTTCACCAAAAGATAACACCACTTTCAGAACCAATTAAGAAGAGCTCAAGCCAGTTTTTTCAGGAGAGTTGAAAAATTTCAAATGAGGATGAGCTCTACTTCAGCCTCAAGACCCCCAAAAGGCAATAAAAGACCCCCTCTCCAAATTGCAGAGGGGAGGAGAAAGGGGATGTACCTATGTTAACAATTTCTCTCTTACCTTAAAGAAATCGTAATAGTCCCTCCCATTTTATGGCAATTTTGTTATAAAATCCCGACCTCTCTAAAGACCCTGACTTGGAAAATCGCCGAGTCAGCGCCCAGCGCTGCTTGCCTTTGTTTTATAATAAATTGCATTAAAATTATAGCATTTGTGGGCTCGTTTCTCACACCAGGGCTCTGGGCACAGCGGGGGCTACAAGTCCACGAGCCCCGGGGCTGCCCTGGGCCGGGCCCAGTCGGGGCTGCTGGGGACGGGGGAGAGCGGCCCTTGTGAGCCCGAGGGGGGCTGGAGTGGCCTTTGTGACACTGCCCCTGTCAGGGCCCTGCGGGATGCGGGACGTCGCCCAGAGCCCCCTGTGGCGCCCCGAGCCCCGCCCTGCCCCGGGGGTATTTAAGGGCTGCACAGCTCAGCCCATTCCCAGAGAGCCGCTCCCTGCGGAGGGACGAGCTCCCGGGATCTCATGCCCTCGTGTCATTGAATGTTGTACGTACATGTGCAGGACAGATTAGAGGGTAACTAACCCCTCTAAATGTTGCATCATTCAGAGACGTATGTGCAGAAGCATATTTCTTAGCTGACAAGCACCCAAGAGGAAATTCTGGATCTTCACAAGAGGAGAAAGAAGAGGACAAGGCTGTGCTCTTTTGGATGTCTTTGTAGCATGCTGCAACTTACAGCTGTCACTGGAAGGGACCCAGGCAGTGCCTTATGTTCTGCCAACTGGGAGGCTTTCCTATGCCAGCAGTAATGGAGATTTCTCAGAAGTACATTATATGTCTTTTGATTAAAATGTAAAAACCAAACCAAACCAGACCACTACCAACAACAACAACAAAACTCCACAAAAGCCAAACAAAAAACCAAAACCCAGAAAATCCTAGAACCAAAAATTAGCTAAAACACAGCTAGAGCTAGCTAAAACATAGCTAGAGCTAGCTAAAATGTGGCCACACCTTTGAGGAGCAATTTAACACAGATAGCATAACCACTCCTTTCTGTCTCATGCAAATAGCACGATTATAACTGGTCCAAACCAACAGTCTGGGAATCCTCTTCCACCTTGCATTTCTATTTTGATGACTGATAAATACTTCAGTACTTCTGAACTGAACAAATACAGATATCTCAAAGTAACTTTATCTAATTAAAATGTTCCTCTTTCAGAAACTGTCTAGATTTTTTTTCCATTTTCTCCCAAGCCTCCTAAATAAAGATAAATCTCCTCACTGATTTATAGACATTTAAACTGGAAATCTAGTATCTTTTCTGGTTGGAGCAAAGCTTATTAAAAACAAAACAAACAAAACCCAAAAAAACTCACCATGTATATATAAATAGCACAGTCCTAAAAGGCTGCCAAATTTTAGCAAAACACATTTGCATGGATTTGTTCCCAGAGTAGAAATTCCTCTTTTTGCAATTGTGTGCAATTTATGACCACTCAGAAAACATGATCCATGTTCTCTCCCCTTTTATACAGCATAAGCTTCAGCGAAATTAAATTACACTGATGTAAAACCATTGTAAATGAGATCAGAATCACAATCTGCCTCACCCAAGACAAAACTGTTTTGTGGCTAAATAATTTCATTTTGCGATTAATTTAATATTAGTGATGGGGTTCAAATGTGTTCTGTAAACTGCTTTATGAATAGAATTTCATTCTCTGAGGTCACTGACATACAAATGAAAAACATTCTATTACCAAAGATGCCATAGATTTTTTGTGAAATGTTTCCTGTTACACAAACTTTCTATTTCTCCTAAAATCAAAACATTGACTCAGAGATTCTTTCACTGGAGATATTTGATTTGTTGTTTTTTTGGTTGGTTGGTTGGTTTTGGTTTGGTTGGTGTTGGTTTTTTTT
>VXBA01005130.1:0-22482 GCA_013399895.1 Serilophus lunatus | reverse complement strand
GGAGGTTGACTCTAGAAATACAAAGTTTTTATTTGGCTGGTTAGTTACTGCAGAAAATATTCACCGTTGTTGCTGTCTCCTCCTGGCTGAAGTCAAGGTTTGTTTTAGCAGGAAACTAGTTTGTTCCCATAAGTTGATTTGTTACTTTTGTAATTAGCTAGTTAAAGTAACGGTTTATAAAATTGTATTAGCACAAAGAAAACCTATTTGAGTTCAGAAGGACATGATGTGCCCTGTGTTTGCAGAGTTTTATTTGTGACTGGAATAAATATTGATTATGCCCTTTGCAAAATGACCGATAAACATTTCAGTATTCTTTAAACACACGCTGTTTGCTCCTGATAGATTGCTGTACTTTCCCTGAGGAAAAGCAGGGGGAAAAAGTTGAAGTATGCAGCACTACATGTGGGAAAAATGCTCAACAAATGATCTTGTTAACAGAAAATTGTGCAACCTTTACATAATTTTAATTAGAGTCTTAATTTTATTCTAAGTCTGTTAGTGTGGGGAAAAAAGTTGTACTGGAAGACATTTAATAAACTCTAAGTAGAAGATCAAATACTGTTCTACAGGAATTACTGTATCACATAAATTAATACAATGCTCAGATCTGGTATTGAACTGAGAAAACTAGTCTTAATAATGTAACCTCTGCTGCTGTAGTTCATAATGCTGAGAGAAATAAACATCTTGCCTTTTTTCTGTCCTGATGCAAATATAAACATAATATATCCCTAGGCTTCTCCAGAAACTCATTATTCATCCAAGTTTTGGCTCCTGTAAAGCACAAAATACTGGACTTCTTTATGCAGAGCAAGATCATAGTCTTCCGGCAAAATGAAAATATTATCTTGGTTCTTGTATTTCACTTATTTTAAATCTTGATTTCTGTTCTTTGACTTATTAAAAACGACAAGGCTCCTCAGATCAATGTCACCAATGTTCAAACCACTTTTTCCTTCCACTAGTATGCTTCCTAAAGATTATGTAATTAAACAGGGAAAAGAAAAGTTATCTCTATCCTCAATGTCTTTTGTTGTCCACCTTTTAACATCCTGCGATTTAATTTGATTTTGAGATTGTATTTACCTTCCTTGCTGGGTTCCCTTAAATGATTATAATTTTTCCTTCTAATGTTCAAATCCCAGCATGCTCTCAAACTCATTTTATTCAGGCAGCTCATTCACTATTTCCATTTCTAAGGATCTAAATTTTACTTCTGGTTGACAAATTCCCTGCCTGAGCATACTTGGTCAGAGATATCAACATAACAGCAGTTCTTCAGGCCTCTCCAGTTGTCTGCAGATGCCATCTCCAGAATTCACTTTAATGTAGTCTACCTTCTCAAAACATCTCTTGGACAAAATACAGTCTGGCATCCAGCTTGAAAAGATGAGCTTAAATGAGTATATATAATGAGCATATATATAATGACTGTATGTGTATATATATATATATATATATATAATAATGAGGAAGGATAGATGAGGAAGGACAGTCCCCTAGATGCGTGTGTTGCTTCTGTTAAACTCACTGCAAAAAGACAGTCCTCCCTGCACTAACTTCAGCTGAGGCTGCTCCCATGACTGGAAACAATTTCCTTGTTAGTCAGACAACCTAGTCAATATTACATTAGCTTCTGTGAGTAAAGATGTTTCCTTATTCTGTCATTCAAAACCTAAGGGTCTGGGTAGCAGAATTACTGAACTCTGAATAAATAGAACAAGTCTAAATTATTGTTTCATCTTACTGTCACTCTCCAGAACACACCCTAACTATCTGCAGAGACCTCCCATTTTGAATTTATATACAAGTAATAAACACAAGGAGCACTGTGTACTCTGAGCAAGTGAGAAAAGACTCATAGCAAGGAGGTCATCCAATACATTCTTCTACGTGAGAGCAAGCTCTATTTCACTTTGCACCATGAAATCCTGTTCCTAGCACACACACACGGTGCTTTTTAGACACAAACTGCCAACCAGTCTTCCAATTAAACAGAACAAGTTGTGGCAAGAAAAAATAGATGCTTTTCTGCCTCTTGTCTCATAACAGCAGAACTGGGAGAACAACAGGCAACTGAGATGGAAGAAATGAGACTGAACGGCCTTTCATGTCTTGGAAGGTCCTTGTGGAAATCAGCCCCCAGAAGAAATACTTGTAAAATGGAAAAGCTTGTTGAGTATTTTGCTTCAAGATTCATTGTGCTTGGCTTTGCAGCCATTCTGGGCAGAGATGAGTAGAAGTCACTTAAATGTCAAATTGGATGGAAACTGATTTATAGTTTCAACTTCACATTCTTCCTCAGCATTCTCTTAGATGACTCAAACTGACCTCCACAGACAGCCTTCTGTTAAGGCTAAGTAGGCACAGTGCAGCCCTCCCTCCTGGTGCTCTGCAGTACCAAATATATTTGTCTAAATGGGTGACTGAACAAATTACACAATCGGAGAGGTAATAACTTGAGAGAAAGGGAGAATGTCTCAGAGGGGGACCAATAATTGGGACTACTGCATGCAGTAGCTAAAGCACAGTCTGAAACTAATATTAAAAAAGAAAACTTTTTATCTGTCTCTGACATTTAAATCAGAAAATCCAAAGTCTGCATAGTGTCCAGTGAAACAGCAAGTTTAAAAATAGCTTTAAGTGGCAAAATAGCCAATTAGCCTTGAATAATATGTACTGACCAAAGCACAAAAAACTGTGTGTTTCCCTAGTGGAGTAGGCTGATGACCACCTGGGGTAATTTACTGTCTTCAGTGATACCTAATGATCAATGTTTCAAAGGAAGCTCAGATTTTCAGGAAGCTACTAATTACTCCTTGCTGAACTGAGTGCACAGCTGATACTGCTTCTGATCAGTTTACACTTGGACTAGGAGCCCTCATACGCTTTTCTTGGTCAGTGTAATTGCATTTTCTCTTCATATTGAATACCTTTTTTAAAAAACAAAATTCAGTACTGATAATGGTTGTTTACCCTAATCTTGAGTTTACTTTAAAAAAGCTATATTCCCAGTTTTCTCAAAAAAAAAAATAAATTTAAAAACCCCCCAACAAAACACCACATCAAACCCAACCATGGTCTACTTACACTGGTAGTGTGAGAAGTAGACGTTATAAGCAATTTTTTTCACACACATGAATGAATTCTGCAAATCCTAATAGCCCTGTGAACAACTGCTCAAAATATTAAACTCACAGGAAGTCTGATCATTCTCTTTCTCCCCCACCCCACAACCCAGGGATAGCAAATGAGTGACAAAGATATCTGGCTGTAGAAGGCATATGTTAGAAAAGAGAGAAAAACCTCAAAATATTTCAGCTCTGCCTCATGAGCTTAGGTATGGCTTAGGTTAAAGCCACCACAGAAAAATTTCCTTCTTGTCTGCTAGATTCAATCCATTTTAGGATGAATACTATAAAAAAAATTTGCTCTCAATTGATGTTAGCTACCTCATACACAGAAAAATTAATTGAAAAAGATTTTTTTATGACTGCAGTTAATCCTTTCAGAGAAAAACTAAACATAACAGATGTGGAAAGATAATTTGCTACTGTCCTCAGTTTGCGTATTGCTCATTCTTTGGTTATGACATCTATAAGTTGGAAATCTGGGCCTTTTCATGCAAGTACTTTATCCAAGGGTCCTTGTGTCACTGAGGACTGTGGCAACTGACCTTTCTAAGGAAAGCAGCAATTGAAAAAGGGGTCTTCTCATCATGGGAGTTGTTACCATTTGTCTTTTGTCCCTTTATGCAGCAAGACGTAAGGATTTGAAAGACACATTTGCCCTGTGGAACTGCTTTAGAGAGAAGTGGAGATAATCCCTCTGTAGGTTTTATCACACTTGTACATAACTTTTGCTTTAATATGTAACAATTGCCAGAAAGGAAAGCAGGAAGAAGGATATAAAGAGGTTCTTCTCTCCAATGAAAGTATTAAAAAATATTCAAGAACTTTGTATAAATGTTCAGCTGATGACAGTATCAACTTTCAGCATCACAGCTCTGAAGTTTTATTCTATAACATTGTTTTTGTGGGATAGGGAGAAAGAGAGAAAATGAAATGTACAATAAAATATTAAAAGCTCTAGGAAAAACATCAAAGAGAAAGAAGAATTTGGCACTGAGATTCCTTCGATCATGAACTTAAATTATGTTGTGGGAGCAGTATGAAAGAGGGCTTGAGGGCTCTTTTAATTTAGATTTTTCGTGGAAAAATAAATGATCTTTTCAGATGTTAGAAACTGTTGCCTCAAAAAGTACTTCTTACATCTCAAAATAACCAAGTTGCACCTCTTCTGATAGTGAAAGAAAGCTACAGTGGTTTAAGTAGCCAAAAAGTCTTTTTAATGTAGCTGAGGGAGTATATCCTGTTAACAAAAACTATATAAAAGCAGGATTCATGTTTTTCTCTGCCTAATAAATTTAAAATATTGTATTCGAAATTTCTGAATATTAATTTTTTCTTTTCAGAATAGTCATGGAAAATTTTAATTGCAAAATTACTTACACCAATGATGAGGCAGGTTTGATGTGATGATTGGAAATCAGTATTAAGTCTACAGAGGCCAGCGAGTGTGTGAATGAGTATTAGAATAAATCATTTACTCCAGACTTGTTAAATTAAATGAAAAATTTACATTATATGATGAAATATTTCAGCTTTATTTGTATTGCATTTTTTTTATATGCAAACATATTTTTAGCTATCTAGAACCACTGTGAGGCTCGATCACATCTAATGAAAATACAAAAACTTTAAAAATCAGTTATCCAAATAAAGTAATTTTTAAAAATGTCTCAGAGTCCCCTTTAGTAGTCAGGTCTCAGCTGTGAGCGAACTAGTAAACTTTTTTCTTTTTATATCCTTCCTCTTTAAAAAGTAGTGATGAATATCAGTATTTTCCATACTGGTCACCAACATAAAAGGGAATAAAACAGCAGAGATAGAACAAGGAACAGACAAGTAACTTGAGGATATAAAAGGCAATGTGCAACAGTGAGGTCTGCTACTGGAGGGACACTCTTTCATTTCTGAATTCTATTTGAAATTATAAATCAAAGGGTATGTTAGCAAGGATCTAAAGAATCTGCAAACATTTTACAGTGTTTTTCAAATGACATGTTAATAAAAAAATAAAATTTCTCCTATCATTTGAGCCTCAATGTAGAGAACTAGTCATTCCCATACACTGACACATCAATGGTGTAAATCTATGGAAGTTTATATATAAATATGCATATGACTAACACATAGAGAATCTTCATGCGATGATTAAAAGAAACATCTGAGATGTTTGTTAAAATTCTGTATTGCTTCAGCCCTAATGCATTCACCTGAAAACACAAAATAGCCACTGTTATAATAAACTGCCACAAAAGAAAGACAATTGTGGAATCTGGGTGTGGGGTAGTGCAAAGATAGAAGTCAAAATAGAGCAAGATTTGCAGAAGAAAAGAATGCAGCCGGCATTTCCCAGATATAATAAAGAGTCATGCTGCCCCTCATGTAAAGTTCTGTAATCCTGATAAGCATCTGGTATGCTGAAGCCTGGACGATGCAGAGGCATTCAACCATGCTTCAATAAACAACAGGTCCAGGATGGAACTGTGACAACTTTTGATGTGTGCCAGCTATCCATCAAAAAACAATAAACACCTGTCAAACTATCCCCAATTAAACTATACTGACCATAGTAACACAAAATTCACACATCTAAAAAACCACCAAAAAACCTAAAGAAGTGGTATATAGAGAGCTTGGAAATTGAGGAATATGGGGGAAAAGCCTTCCACCAAACTGCAGGAGCTACTGAAAGGTTGTTTTCTCTTCCATCCCACTCTCCAGGGACACTTGATGAGAATAAGGATTAATTTATGAGTGTTAATTGCTAGCTTTAGAACTAACATTTGCTTTTCTTCATAATATTCTTAATAGACTGTTTTACTTTAGAACTTATGTTTATGTTTCATTTTATGCAGCTTAAACTGTGTCTTTGTAGATAGATTTTATCCCAGATTATTCACAAACCCTCAATTGTCACAATTTTTTTTAATAAAAAGTGTTGGTTTGTAACTGTTTTAGAATAAATCCTTTTAGAGAGGTGCTAACAGCTTCATTGATGGCAGAATAATATTTTAGGGAAACTCACTAAAGAGTATCCTGCTTCTGTTGGTGCAAACCCCTTCTAAAAGGGAATATTGATTTCACCCTCTATTCAGTGAATCTGATGGCAAAAGTCCTTCATGCACAAGACTCTGGCAGAATGATTAGGCCATAAAGGGTTTCGATTTCCTGGGGCTCTGACAGAGAAACAAAATATTCAGGGTTGAGAAAATCTCCCTTTTGAAGGGTTGGGCAAAGCCACTCTGTTTTTGTGACACTGGGGAAGGCTTCCAAAAGGAGAGAATGGCTTCCAGAAAGGAGTAGAAAGAAATCCTGTATTTTCTGGATAGTACAAGATACAGCCGCACAAACAGTGTAGAAAAAGGGCATTCAAGCTGTGAAGTAACAGTAGCACAAAAAAGCCACATAACAGACATGGTTTCTGAAAGTGGCCATAAGACTAGAATTCATTTTTAATGGGCTAAACACAGGAAGATTCTTCAAGATAAAGATATTGTGCTTACAGATGGTAAATACCCATGCTTGGGTCAAGTGCCCCCTTCAACTCCTGTTTCATGAAAATCAAAAATATGTTCATTTTTCCCTCACAGACTACTGAACAATGATATTAAATTCAAAGGTCTAATTTTTTTTCTTATGTTCTTTGCTCTCTGTCTCAAATCTTTTCTCAATATAGCCTGTCCCTCTGTTGTAGTTTCTTCCTTCTTTTCAATTCACTCCTGTCGCCCTCACATTCCTCAATGCAGCCGTTGCTAGCCACTACACCAAAGGCTTTGCATGTGCACCATGTCCTTTCTCTCTCTTTCCCTCTGCTTTTTGGCCATTTTCTTCAGTTCAATACACCTTCTTTGGGTCATGGACTATAGCGCATGTTTTCTTTCTACTTTGCTAAATCAACAGGGCTTCTATTTCAGCTGAGCTACCTGATATTTGACTGTGAATAATAGTTAGTGGTACAGTGGCTGGAAGTATTAGCTTCAATCCATTTCCAAAGAGGCAGAATCAAGAGGAAATGCCTCAAATCTGGACAAGCACAGTCTCTGAGAGCTCCTCCCTGCTCCAGCTGGAAGATTTTTGTGGAGCAGAACATGGGAGAAAGCAGGTCCTTCCCTTTCCCCACTCCGTATTTACAACAGAGGGCAGTTTTACCACTGGTCTGTAGTCACCCTCAGTTTCTGTTTTTCTTTCTTTTCACTTTACTTCTTCTGACAAATGATTATTTTTTAATCAAAGGCAGTCATTTCTAGAAGAAGACAGCAGAAAGAAAGTAAATGGTTAAGAACCATGTGTTCTGCTTTCCCACTCTGCCTCTCCCTCTCCCACTGCACTCCAGCAGCCACCTTCTAGATACTACTGCTTTGTTCTTCCAGCTGAGATTCATAGGATCTGCTAATTAATGCTGGCTGTCTTAATAACTAGCAGAGGTTTGATAATTTCCAAAGAGAAGAATATGTATTATCATCAACATTACTGAAAAGCTAGCCCCCATTATTTGTATAAAACAGCAGTTTTCTTTGGAAAATCCACAATGTAATTTATGATGAAGTTAATCATAAATTATGACTTAAATGGTTCACATTATTATTAAAGAAATACACAGTAAAAGTATCCTTCAAATAGGATTAACATACAGATTTGAAACTTTCATGAGGCTTAGGAAACAGAATAACCTACTAGAATTTAATGGATTAGCAGAAGTCAAAGAGTCCTTTTCCAACATCCTTCTCCTTCCCCCTCCACCTGCCAAAACCAATTCCCCAACAAAACCGCCAACAAACACAAAACCACAGATGAGAGATGAATGATGAGTGATTAATAGAGTTTCTCTTGACCCTGGGATTAACTCCACCTAGGAGAGATCAGGTTCAGAATTACCTTTCCTGGGTTGTATCTGATATCAAAATGCTATTTTTTATGAAATAGATTACGTATAGATGTCAGTGTTCTTATCAGTGTATGAAGTACATAGAAGTAAATAAGAAAATACTAAGCATCTCAGCTATTATTTCAACCTGGGATTCTTTTGTTAAAAGAATATATGTTATATACATACATACATATATATATACACACATACATAATTCAGGCAGGATGAAGAAGCTGGATTGAATGAAAAGAAGCTGATTTTTTACATAGGAGAATGTTTCTAAGTCCAAAAGTATTCTGTATAACCAAGGCACAGACAGGGGAAGCCAACAGAAAACTTATCTTTAAACTGCAGTGAGGCAAGCCTACCTTTGGCAATAAACCATTTTAGAGCTGATTGATGAGTTCTGCTGAAACAGATAACTAGTAAACTCTATCTATCTCTTTTACAAATATTCAAGATTTTTATGCAGCTTTGTTTAGCTGCATCCCATTTTTTTTAGATTCAGTTTCAGGATGATTCTAATTTGATAACTGCAGAAGCAACAACGCTAATATGTCTTCTAAAAATTTATTTCACACCTACAGAGGAAATTTATTTCCAAGACACAGTGATTAATTCAGGATACAAAAACCCCACCGTATTATGTACTTTTTGAATCAAGAGACATAAATCAGGTGCAAGACTATGATTGTGCACTCATCATAGGGAATATGAGTAAAGTGAATATGAGTGCCTGCTCCACATAGACAACAGTGTGGAGTAGTTCATTTGTATGTGGTCTTTGCAGGTCGTACACTGTAAACCTCTTCCAGGTCATGAGTTTCAAGATTTTCATGAGAATGAGAGGGAAAGTGCTTGGGCAGGCAGAGATTAACATAATAATTCTGATAGGAGGAATTGCATTGTGAGACAGTACGACCTAAAGGGGAGCACATCACAGTCTTCTGTGACATGCAAGGTGATTAGGCAGCGTATTGAGCAGGACTACAGAATGAACAGTGTGAACTGCTTGCAGCAATAGCACATCCAAATCTGTCATTTGATCTGTATGAATATCCACAGGTTGTCCAGGCTAATGGGGAGCCACTTAAAATTCTGGAGTGGATATAAGTATTCACTTAAAGTAAGCATGCATACGTTTGGCATTCTGAGTTGCATGCCGTGGTTCTAATTTCACTTAAAAACATCCATATAGGTGGCCTTAGTAGCTGGATTGTATTATCTACATGACTGTCAGGACTTGCGTGTGCTGTTACATGTTTTCTCTATGTATGTGCATTTAAAAAACTTTTGTAAAAAGACTTTTTTGTATACTTCGTGGTGCCAGTATTGAATAATAATAATAATAGGCAGCATATAAATGCAAAACAGAGCATGAAAAATTTGATCTGCCTCAAGGGTATGTGTTTGAAGAGGTCAGAAATATTAAAACCAAAGAAAATAGAAGAAATGATATGCTGGATGCACATATCTGCATCAGTTCAAATCCAATCCCCAGTCCCCACACCTGTCAAGCACGACTTGCAGGAGGAAAGAGAGATCATTTATTTATTTAATAATCTATTTATCTATCTACAGAAAGCAAGAGTAGAAAGGGTTCTGGGGGTAGCTTCTAGAGGTTGAAGTATGTTCTATTTTTCCTTACCATATCCCAATCAAATTCTTTCCCTGCTGTTTTGTGTAAGCCTTTTTCAACACGTCTGTAATTCATAAGTTCTTGTGGGTTCAGCTGTTTCCCAGACACAAGGATTTCAATGTGACACCATGCTCTGCATGGGAGTTTAGTTATACTTTTATTCACGACACACACAAGTGATTCAGGATCCTATAGAACATATTTTCCATCACCTAAAGTCATAGTCCAGATAGGAACTGACCACTGTTGATGTCCTGGCTCCATGACCCATGTACCATGTCCAGAACATTGCTTTAGGCACACCTCATCTCTCAATTGGCCCAAGAGAGGGGTCTTTGTAAGGACGTGGAAGTTCAATTTCCTTGCCCAGCTCACTCTGTGGCAGTGGTGTGCACCTAAAGCCAAAAGCTCTGCCACACATTCCCCACCTTTACAGAGCCATATCTTCTTCTGAGGCTGTGGACAGTGGACAAGGAGCTTCTTCTGCTACTTACAGGGGATTCTGCTTATATCTACACCTGGGGCACCTATTGCTTTGCTACCCCTTCCTTGAAGTTGCAGACCTGCTCCAACCAACCTCTTCACAATCATCTGTATGCATATCACACTGTCCTGCACTGAGCACAGCCAGTCTTCAGCCCTTTGCGTTACTGCCGAAGCAGGGGTGGTCATGTGGGTGATGCTGTGACAGCTTTCCAGGGAGGATGAGTGGTGGGAAACAGAGAGGGAGTCACAGAGTGGGAATTCTGGCTGTTACTACTGCAATAGTAGCCTCATTCAGGAAGTGCTATCTTTTAGCCTTGCACTGATACTGCACAATGCCCCTGTCAACACGGCACCCATCAAGGAAAGCCCTGCGGTATGGAAGAAAGCCCTGATGGATTTTTTTGGTAGTACTGCATAAAACAACACTGTTTTCTCTTGCTATGGTGAAAGTTGCACGCCAGACACTGCAGGCAGAGCAACTGGCATTTGTTCCATCATGCTACAGGACATCTGAGTATGTTCACAACCTAGACCTGAGCAAGGGATCTATATGCAAGAGAAAGTGCCATTTTAGGACATCATACCAGAGGACTGCTAGAAAATGACCTAAATGACTACTACATAGTCTAATTTATTTATACGGCTATGTTTCATTATAGCATTCCTTTGCAAGATTTTTTAATTAACAGTAAAAATGTCAAATTACTACTCTTTGGCCTTTTCTAGGAAGTAATCCGCATTTTTGTGTGGATAGGATTTTTTTCTTTTTTTTTTCTATTCAGTTTCTGTGGTCTAATTTATCACCTAATTCCACTCCATGGCAGCACCTACTGTAATTTGTACCTGATCTTCAGAGGAGCTGGAATATTTACACTGTCCTCCATTCTCCATTCTGTACATAGTAAGACTGAAGATGTGTTCAAAACATTAAAGTTGCTTGAATAGGGGCACTGGCTTTTTCCCTGTGATACTCTGTGTGGCCAGCAACTAGCAGAAGACTTGAATTTTTAATATCTAATTCTTCATTCAAATAATAAAATCTAATTAACTCAACTATGCATGCTTAATAAATTTCATTCATTATTTAATCAATATTCATTTTTATTAAATACTGAAAATAAATAAATGCTGTCAAAAGATCCAAATATTTTTATTATTGATTCTTTTGCCTATTTCTGATCTCCCAACTTCAGTAAGTTCTTGTCTTTCTAAACTTTCTTTTTGTTTTATTCTTACAAAATATTTCTCACCTGTAGGTCAGACAGCACACACAAGATAAAACTCTCCCTTTCACATCACTTTCTAGATATTACCACTCGCCTGGCAGGGGACACACATTCCCCTAATGGTCAGAAGAAAATATTTGTGATCGTAGGGATCTTCATACCCCTCTATCCCTACCTAAAGTCAAAAGGAATCTGTCTCCACTCAGGGAGTATCTTTGTCAAAGGTAGTTTGCAGGGCTAATTCTTTTATATTCTTCCACAGCCATGGGGTTTCTGGAAAGCAGCTGCGCTGGTGGACCAAAGCCCCAGTCTACCTCAGCCTCATCTTTACCTCTTGACTCTTTCTTCCAGCAAGGAATTCTGTGCAAGGTAAGATGAGTTGTGAGGCTGAGACAGTATTTCTCAATAATTTACTAATGTCTTGCAGAAAGGTTTGATGAGCTTTGAAGCTGGAAACAGAAATTCCAGGTGGAGTTGTCTATTTTCTGCAATGCACAATTCAAAAAAGGGAATATCTACATAAAAGTTTCCTCTTTGTTTCTAAAGATTTCACCTGTCATTGTTGCTCATTTCCCCACCTTGCATCAGGAACCAAGAAAAATTAGCCTGATTTAGCAAAAGAAAAGGAAGATTTGGGGTTTAATTTAGCTCTTCAAAACTTGCACTATGTGCCTAGACTACATTTAATTTTGAGTTGGCTACTTGCATGACCCCTACACCTAAGCTCTTCAAGGCAGAATCTATGTGATAAAATATTTCTCCAGGATGCAGTGCAATGAACTCTCTGAGCCTGGATGAACCCCTCATAGCATAGCTGCTGTGTAAATAGCTTTTAAGAAAACCTTTGTAGAGCCTGCTTGGTCTCGGTGTGTGCCCTGTCACATCTTCATAGACGTTGGTAGTGGAGACAGAAGAGATTCATACTTCTTACAGACTTAATTTTGGTTCACAATCACAACAGATAATTAAAAAATAAATAATGAATGTTGAGTTCTTATGTTTTCTTGCCCATTAACTTTGGCTTCCAATTTATCCCAAATACTGCTAAGCTTTCCCCAACACAAAAACTCTCTCCTTCTCTGTGATTCCCTGGCCAGCACATCCTCCAGGTACATCCAATCCCCATTCCTTCAACCGCAATGACCTGAGTTTCCTTGATGCTACTCCAGCTCATGTGATCTTGACCAGAGATGACTGGAAGGACGGAATCTGAGGAAAGGAGCTTCGATGAAAACAGTGTGCTAAGGATATTATAGAGGCAACTGCTTTCAGAGCACAGTGGCCATCTCCTCTATAATTCCACAAAATCTTACTTCTAGGGAGAGGTAAATGTTTAGTTTACACAGAGTCCACTATCACTGTGGAAGTGTGAATACCGATATGTAACTATCAAGAGTGTGTAAATATATATAATTACCTTTATGTTATATATTATAAAGTGTATATGGATAAAAGCACAGAGCATTGGATTCCATTTTTAAATTAAACCTTAGGCAGTTTGGAGTTAAGTCCCTATTCTTGCAGGAAATCCTGCACAGTGCTGGAACGTGAGTTTCTCTCCCAGCACAGGAAGAGCTCTCATGCTGAGTCCCTCTCACCTCAGCTCTCCCTGCTTGAGAAGAACTATGCAGCACTGAGATCACTGCTTCCCCCACTGGCATCTCTGAAATCCTAACGATCAATGGTTTTTAAAAATTTATATACAAGTTTCAAGCCAAAATATCTTGGCTGCCTCTGTGTCCTGCAACATTAACTACAAAGAATAAGCAATGGTTTTATGTTTTCACAGACAGTAGCCATAAATAAAGTACAGCCTAGGCCACACTAGAGCTGAACAGCTTGCTTTAGACAACCAGGGAAGATACAGTCAGCTTATGCCAGCTATTCACAGTGCTGGATCACAACCTGAACATTGCCTCCACTGTCAGAGTTGAAGCTTTCCTTCAGACGGACATGAAAGAATGGAAAGTAACGCTATGTTCTAAGAAAAGACCTTTGTCTCCTGGTCCATTCTAGGCCAGCCATAAAAAATAAACCAAACTTCAGATGTAGACAAAAAGCAGAGGTGTTAAAAGTTTCAAAATTGAATCTTGTTCAGTTGCAAAATTGTACTGCAATCTCTGAACTCCATCCGGGTCAGCACCAAGGCATTGTAAGAATAAAGAGATTAGGAAAGAGGATATACGGCAGGGTGAATTAATGATGCTGGCTCAGTTGTATTGCTTAAATGAAAGATGGTCTGATGAGACCCCAGGCAAGAAGCTGAGCTCAGAAATGCTTTAAGAACAGCTCTCCAGTGTTGTGAGATGTGCCACACCTGATGGTCATGGAGGCATGAGGGAGAAGGTTTACAGAGGGATTAGGGAGAGGCAGCAGAGGAAAAATGGGAAGAGACTCCAAGAGCTGACGCATGGTGCAAGACCCCAACACAAATCCTATTATCTGGGATTTGTGTGGCAGACAGAATGGCACGTGACACTGCATATCACTGTTGTGGCAAGCAGCTGTCCTGCTGGGCGGCTGTAGTTGGGAGCTGAAGCAGGAAACCACGAGAATTAAAAAGCAAGTATACTCCTTGTTAGCAGGAGTATTCTATCCAGGAGTCCTGTATCCAGGAGATACTGAACTCAACTGTATATTTCTTCAAAGAAATTCTGAACATATTAGAGTATTCTGTAAATGAGACTGACTTGATCCATCTCCTATGTTCAGTCCAAAATGTAGTCATGATTTAGAACATTTCCAAGGGATTTCCACTACCAGGACCCGATGGAAGCCAGGGAGGGCAGAAAGGTGCAAACCTACTGAAATTCTTGTGAGGCAAAGAGCCCCTTGTTGAGTGAAAGTATAGAGATCAGAGCAGATGTTTGGACATCACGATACTCCATGCAGTGGAAAGAAGTAGAATAATGCATCAACAAGTGAGTTCTATGAGGTACATCATGTAATGGGTAAAGAAGAAAAAAAAATTCCTGTGACTGTTCTCAAATACTCATGGGATAAATGAATTTAAATTGTGCACACTGTTCACTCTATAGCTACAGAATTAATGTCCTGTGTAACAGCCAATCTAGTCTTTTTTAGTAATGCACTGTGAAAAATCTATTATCCTACCTATAATTGTTACTAGGCTCCTTCTATTTACTGCTTTGATGCCAGTGTCTGGAGGCAAGAGTAGCCTGCCATTTAGCAATAGGGGGACATTTGCACCCATTTTAGAAGATGTAACTTATATGGGCCTTCATATGGGATTTGATGTGGAGGTTTTTGATGGAGGATCAGCAAACCAAAATGCTTCAGCAAACAGACAACTGGAGGAAAAGCACAATCCAGTCATTTCAGGTAAATGCAAGCTTTTAAATAATGGACAGTGTTGGTGAATGTAGCAAAATAATGTAACTCACTACTCCTGTTTGATATCCATTACATTTCACTCTTGTTTTGATCCTTCTCACTGTGTTGCTCAAGCTTCTGACGGCTTTACCCTGAATTTTTATCCAAGCCAATTCAGATGTTACAAAGTCTGTTATGTCTTGGACAGAAGTAGCAAAGTCAATGGCTGGAGCCACAGCATAAGTAGCATCAGCAGCAGGAAACTGCACCGGTCCTGGGGAGCAGCTGGTGGGCTGCACACCCCATGGCATGTATGGGATGTGCCAGCAGGCATGCTGCAAAGGAGTACACAGAGTACTCAGGTAGATCCTTCTGAATGCTTAGGAGAGTGGGTATCCAGCATGCCCAGCTGTCACATCAGCTAGGGGCTAAGGAAGGTTTCCTGGGAGAGATGCCATTAGCGGAAGAGATGTGGCTTTTTAAAATCTGTTGTCCTGAAGGTGTAGGTTTTTGAAAGAGGTTCACAAATCATAGAAAATCCTTGGAATTTTAGTGGGCTTCTGAGAGAGTGTTGTTGTTATTGGCTCAAACAGATGTAAGATTCCTAGGCCAGGGCTTGTTTGCTTTTTTTCCAATTGATACAGAAGAGTATCTCTTAGATAAACTGCATGCAATTTAATGCACAGATCACCTGCTGCTGCAGCTGCATTATGAAATCTCTAAGGATAGCCTGAAAACACGATGCTTTGTCTCTGCCACTTTTTTTTCCCCCTTGGTAAGGTATTTTGAGTAAATAAGTGAGGAGACTTCATTAGTGTGCATTGCCTAAACAATTGTTAGGAAAATACTCAGTGTTGTGATTTATGATAATTTGCATTGCAACAACACAGAGAACATAATATATAAATCTTCAAGATTGTACATACCACTTTCTTTGGGCAGAATAAAACATAATATCAAAACAAGTTCATGTCTTAACAGCTTGGATCAGAAAGGCTAGGTATATCCAGATTTATATCTCTGCTTCACAAAAGAAGCAAGAAAAAAGACAGCTGCTTTCCACTAAAAATACAGTAATTTTTTTAAGGATTCCACAATTTGGAAAAGTCCTGGGGACAGGATTTGGTTTGCACATTAAAGATCTGCTTAAAAGAGGATCACAATCAAAAGACACTTCTATAAATTTAAACAGGTTATTCTGATATATATATAAAATAGCATATGCTCAAGTCATCTTTCTGGAGAGGTTTCCTCACCCTGTTCAGATGAAGACAACACTCAAGAATCCCTCTTCCATTCTCAGAGTTATTGATATACATTTCCTTATGAAAGTACCCAAGAAGGAGAAAATATATTATTTCCATCTTTAAAGAGTGCTTGAACTGATAAATGTCAACAACTCCATCACTTCTACCACATCTGCAAGTTGTTAGACAAAAAATAAGTCAGTTATTAAAGATATGAACATTTTAAAACATAACTTTGATATATAACTTACTTTACTTGCTGAAAAACTGCAATACAGTGCAATATATGTATCGAGTAACTATTATCAAATTACCAGCCAAAAGAGGAAAGAACATGTGTTACAAAAACCAAATCCAAGTCCCTCAGGCGTTTCATATCACTTTTCTGGTTAATATGATTTTTCTTTTTTTATCTTGAACACAGGGAACTTTTTTAGTTCATATCTTAAAAAGGACCTTTCATTCACACCTCTGTTTACTATCTAATGACAACACTATGAGTTTCTTGATTTCTCTACAACATCAGACTAAACTTGCAGGAAACTTATGGTACTCAGTTTCAAATGGAAGAGCTGATGAAAATCTAACCTGCATTTATCTGCCATATTTACCCATCCCATGTACCTACGTATTTATGCAAAAAAATCGGGAGGCATTGTCTCCTGGTTGTTCCTACTACAGAAACTCATTTCTGCCTAAAACAGAGACAGAGGTACATTTGAATGATCTTATGTCTGAATTCTGAGTCCCCTCCCAAGCACATAAAACACATAAAAAGGATCAAAAGCCTCTGAATCTTCTTTCATCTACATATTTCACTTCTTCAATCAAAAACATCAAGGTTTTGAATCTTCTCTGTGACTTTGCTTGACCAAAATATGATTATATAGGATTTGGGGTTTTTTTCCTCCTGTTTTCTTCTCGTCTTTATATTAATGTGTCTTCAAAAGAATCAGATCTGTGAGACTGCTAATTTGACTGTTGACAAACACAACTCCATCATCAATCTTCCTTGCCAAAAACGATCGGACTCTAAACTTTAAAGATTTTGAAATTAAGAACATACTTTCCCATCTCCAAGTAAAAAATAAAAATCAGGATCAGAACGTGGTTGAGCATGCATAAGGTCACCTGGAGCATGGTCCGGTTAAAGTGCTGTAGGGCAAACCCAAACAGAAAGGATCATTAACTTGTTTGTTCTTTTTTCAGTTTGTGCCCAAGGGCCTTTTTATGCAGAGTGCACCAGGTCTCTGAGACAGCAAAAGCTTTCTCTGATGCACATTTGAGTGTGCCCATTGACACTGGATCCTGGAAGCAGTCAAGGGGAAGCAGGTGACAGGGCACTCATGGAGAATTTAGCCAAAACTAATGTCCACAGGTCCACTGCCTGGCCATCAACACAACCTCTACCCAGTTCCCTCTGCAGCCTCAATTATTTTCTATATATATATCTGTGGTGGTTTTACCACTAGGGTGCACAACAGGATGAGAGACGTAATATAGGCAACAACAGCTAAGAGTTTATTAATATGTAGGGCTCTATAGACCTCATAGAATCCCACTAGGCTTTAAACAAGTACCCAGAACAGACCCAACAATGTTCCGCAATAAAATTAAAATAAAAACAAATAACAAAGTGCTCCTCTGAGCAGGATGGTAGCTGAGGAGCAGAGGGAAGGAAGGGAAAGATGCCTTGAAGACGGTATCTCCCAGCCCTCAGAGCCTCTGAAAGACAAAAACAGTGAGAAGCACCCTCCTACTGGGAACCCAAGGGGAAAAGATACCACACTGTTGCAACTAGGTGATCTCCTGGTGCCACTGTTGGAGCTCCAATGGTGCTGCGTGGTAAGGGGAGCTGGGAGGGACCAGGAGGAATGGCACTTGATGTTATCTGGACCACTATGAGCCAAAGAAAGGGGACAGGACCTCCGGGGTTCTAGCTTTTATGTGCTGGCAATCCTGTGAGAACATGGGGTCCTCTTCTCAGCCAAGCTGTCCTCCCATTGGATGGCTGCATTGGGTACCCGCCTCTGTCCCAGATTTCACCATAAGGCAAGATGGCGGTTCCCGCCAAAAAGCCATGTGCACAGGACCCGGGGCCCGGCGGCCACCACCGCCACCAGCCACAGGGCATTCCCAGGGCCAGCGGCACTGCCCGCGGGGCTCCTGCCACCTGCTGGGACTGGCTGCAGATGGTGGGGGCCAGCCATGGGGGCAGCTGCCGCACGCCTCCTGCAGCCACCCCCAGCGGGGCCCTGCCAGCCGCCCGCTGGGAGAAACTACTACCTCACGTTGCTCCACACCACACTGCTGCGCCACACAGGAGCTGTGTGGGGCCAGGGCTCTGCGCCCAAGTGACCACCAAGCCCAGCCCAGCTCACTGCGGCACAGGGCGGACATCGGCACTGCGGGCACAGCCGCTGAGTTTTGCCGCCGCCCATTGCACCTCCACCGCCGACACCACTGGGCAGTGTGAGGATGGAGGCTGCCCCACTCTGCTCTGCCACGGGGAACAAGCCAGGTCCGTCCCCGTGCCGCCCCACCGCCACCCCACTGTGTGGACTGGGCAGTGGGAGTGGTCCCACCAAGCCATCAAGAGGATGAGAGGGATAAAGCCTGCAGATGCCGGGACTTCGGCATGTGGGGAAAGCAGCTCGGGGTTTTGGCTATTTTCTTGCTTCTTAAAAAAACCCATGGGTTTACAAACAAGCATCCCAAACATCCCCCCTCCCCACAGAAAAAAAACAATATTTAAACCCATAACAATGTCAGAATAGAGAAGACTAAGGGACTGAAGTGGGTCATCTGGTCCAACTTCCTTGCTCAATCAGGTTCATCCTAGAGCATATGGCATGTGTTGCACACAGATGGTTCTTAAATATTTCCAGTGAAGGAGACTCCACAACCTCTCTTGGCAATCTGATCCAGCACATAGTCACCTGTACAATAAAGAAAGTTCTTCTTCATGTTCACATGGAACTTTCTGTGCAATAGTGTCTGCCCATTGCGTCTCATCCTATTGCTTAGCACTGATCATTGTTCTGTTTATAGTTTTTATTTTTCATCTAGTTTATGCTCATTCAGTAAAAGTTTCATCAAAACCCCATTTCTGTTCCTTATGTCGTGATATTTTCATCAAACTTTAAGAAACAGACCATCTACTGCTTCTCTCCCACCCACAAGCCTTGTAACCATGTTGAAGAAAATTAGATTTGTTTGACATGATTTTCTCTCTACAATTCTATGAATGTTGAGAATTCATGGATTCCATGAATTTCCTGCTATATCGCATAACTTCCTAATAGAACTTAAAATGTGCCTACTTTAGACTAACTAATCTAGAATTTTTCCTAAATCCCTCTTCTCCTATTTCTTCCACTTCTACTGTTCGCTGACCCAGTGTCAAGCTAAATGTGTATTTTATACCAATACACCAGATTTTTTTGGTGTTGTTTTTTTTTTTTTTTCAGAGAAGCAATAATGCCTACAGCTCTGTTATTCACCATCCACTGTAACATGGGATAAACTGAAACTACCATGATATTGGTTTAAACAGACTATCAAATCAGTACTTCTTTGCAGACTGGGTAGAGAACTTTCTCTCAGTGAGGGTTGTGAAGGCACATATCAACAGCAGGTCTAAAAAAAGGTCTAGAAAAATGCTTGGACCATTGTTTCACACACAGAGAAGCAAAGTGAAGAGGCAGGAAGGCATAACAGTTCATGTTGTTGCTGAAGTGTGAGAGGAAAGGAATTGAGCAAAATTGCATCCCCTTTTGCTCCTACCCATGGCATTATATTGGTGTATCTGGATCAAGGCCCTGGCCATTCACATTATTTCTTGTATTCTCATTATGGAAAATACCTTTGGTACGGCCAAGCCTCTAAGCTTAACTAAAAGCAGTGGTCATTTGGGGACTGAAAGCACAAGGCAGATATCCAGTGATGGGAAGTGAAATATTTCTACTCAGAAGTCCAGGCTTTTGCACACATGGTGTGTGTATGTTGTCAAGTTTTGAAGTGGAGAGACACAAATACATGTGCTAACTGTATGTGGGCACTGAATCTGTTGTTCTGGTGTGAGGAGATAGTGCTGAGATGAACCATATCCATGCACAGTGACATATTAAAATGTCTTCTTTTTAAAGGTTAGAAAAATCACATCCTTTATACATGGTCAGATATTCCACACACCAGCTGAAGGTGCTGAGCTGCACAAATGAGTCTGCTCTATCATTTATCTTCTGTGGTTTTCAGCTATGGTTCCTGTGTGTTTGCTGAGGTACAGCAGGATGTTCAGTACAGACCAAAGCATAAAGCTGAAAGAGTTATCCTCATTTCTAAATTGGTTTCATGCAGCATTCAGGCACCTCAATCTGTTAATTACTATGTCTGGAAAGCCTTGGCATACATATTCATCAACTGCAATTGTCATGCTGCCAGCTTTTCCAATTTTAATCACTAGCTTCATGATATTTGGCATTTTTCTTGAAGTCAAATCCCTCAGAGTTGTTTGATTTTCTGACAGTTTCAGTTTTACTTCTTTTTAAAAAAGAAAGTCTAAAGTTAAGATCCTGTGATTTCAAAGGAAAACCTGAAACATCAATATCAGGGGAAAGGGGAATAAGATTTTGGAGAAGATTTGTAAGAATAAATGGTCTCTAAAATATTCAAGAAAATTTAAGTTCACTTCTGTGAAAAAAATTAAAGAAATGAGTCTATACAGGAAAAAGAAGGTAGGATGCTGGTGTCAATATGATACTGAATTAGGTAAGTTATTATGACAAATGGTGAACAAAAGAGACCACAAAGCTCCTGGAGGACAAACTCAGAAGAATTTTTTTCCCAGTTGTAACAAAATGAACACTATTTAGAGCTTTCTGACTGCTAAAATATCAGAGCTGGCTGACTGCAAAAACTGTGGAATCTCTTTTGCCAGAGGTCTGTAAATTATAAGATTAGACAAACAGCTGTGAAAGAGCTTCATGGTATACTTTATTCTGCTTTAGACTATCCTTAAAACCTCTTTCACAATTTTTCTTCTGTAATTCAATACATCTTGGTACAACAGTAACATGATGATGATGCACAGCAACTTCTGTTAGTAGAGAGCAACAAAGGCATCAGTGTGACCCTCACTGCACAGATGCCCACAACCCCCTGCTCGCATCACAATGTCTGGAGTGATTTCTAAAAAGTATCAGGCTCTGAAAGATAAGGCAATGGAAGACAATTGAAAACTTTGGGTGAAGGCTAATATGTTATTCTATACTTCAATACCTGCTTTGCTGAAAACCTTGTATTGCTTTCTTCACTGACTTGAATAAGAAACATTTAGAGAAATGCATCACAATGAGGAGTTTCCAGATATTGCATTCTGCACAGAGAGAAAATCATTGGTGGGAACATCTTCAGGTAGAAAATGATAAAAAATTGGTTTTGAAATCTATAATGCAAATATTACAATATGTAATATTGTGAGTTGTGTTTCAGTATTGTGAATAGTGTTTCATGTTGCCATTAATTTTGAACAGTGGGTATAGAGAGAAGTTATGAGGTTACCATGTTGATTTCAAAGGAAGGGGACATCAAACACTTATTTGAATTGGACATCAGAGTTGTCTCTTCCTCTGTAACAGTTTCATAGCACAAGAGGAAAATAATTTCATTTAAAAACAAGCAATCTATAGGCACAGACATTCAGTCAGTTTTCAGTCCATCTTCCTGTCTGTTCAAGTCACCCACTTTTCATCAGCTTCTCCATGAGGACCTTAGAGGAGCTGACATTGAAAGTCATGCTGAACTCAAGTTAGACAATATATGCTACTTTCCCTTCATCTTCCAAGGCAGTCTTTCCATCATAAAAAGCTTATCAGGTTGATCACACATAATGTCCTCTCGATGAATTTGTGCTGAATCTTCCTTCTTGTTCTCCAGGTGCCTGGAAATGGTTTACAGCAGGGGTCTTCAATCTACGGCCCGCGGGCCAGATACGGCCCCCCAGTATATATCCGGCCCGCCGGTATTTACAGAACCCCTCCGCCTCTGTCCTGTCTGCGGTCTTCTCTCGGACGGGGACATTCCCCGTCCCTTCGCAGTCCCGGCGGACGGCTCTCTGCGGGGCTGGCGCGGCAGGACGGGACGGGGAGGCGGAGTGCGGGCCTCGCCCCCGGGCTGCCCCGCCTGGGCGGCTCCGGCAGTGGAGGGAGGGCACGGGAGGCGAGGTGCGGCTCCCAGCCCGCGGCCGGCGGCAGGCAGTCCCGGGGCCGGCGGCGCCGCACATGGCGCGCGGTGCTGCCGCAGCTCCAGTGCGAGCTGGCGTGCAGCTGCCGCGGTCACGGCGTGGCGGGCGGTGTGGTGTTAGACCCCACGGCCCCGCACTGCCTGGAGAGGGGGCTGGCACGGAGTCCCCTGGTCCCGACGTGGGCAGCAGCCCCAGGAGCATGGCCGCGGGGGCACCCCGGCAGCCCCCCCCACATCCCCGGGGGTTACCTCCTGCGGGGTATTCCCAGAAAAGTGGACTTGTGATTTTTTTTTCACAGAGTACAAAGAA
>VXBA01005129.1:0-71008 GCA_013399895.1 Serilophus lunatus | reverse complement strand
TCTGTGTAATTCTGTGTAATCCTGTGTCTAAATATCCTCCAAATTCCTAGCGGTCATTCAATGCCCTGAAGATATTAATGATGGCAGCAATTTCCCCTTCCCATTCTCCTGGTTAAACAGAAGGAAGATGAGAAATGTAAAACTCCAGATGTTATCAACATCAATATCTGTTTCCACCAGAGGATTTGAAAACTGAAGAAATGATGAATTACAGTGGGATCCCTACCGCAATCCAGATTGCAATCATAATACCACTAAGGATGAATAAGGACTAGCATTCATTAATGTGAATAGTAAATGAATTTATGACAATTTCCACTGGTCCTTTCAAAGAACATGAATACATCTGTAAGAAATTAAGATGACACAGCAGTGTAACTTAGTCATTAATGAAGTCTGGTATTGCACATTTGTTGCAAAATTTGTTGCAACTGTTACCAGCTTTTTTAATTATCTAAGTGTACTTCATTAAAACCGTAACACAAATGTCTCTAGCAGAAGAGTACTAGCTAGTTTTCAGACTATTCTGTAGATGATTATGGTCCAATCATACTTTGGTGTAGAAACTGAACTTCTTCAGGTTTATAGCAAATAAATATTTAATCATTAAGAATATGTACATAGAGTTATAGTTACTCTGGTTTCTTTTTGCTAATACAGCAATTAATTTTACATTATCAAAAAACCTATTAAAGGATCTCTCTGTGATCTGAGTAAGTGTGGAGGAAGAAATAATGCCAGAAAAGCAAACCCTAAACAAAGAGCAAACCCTACCAAGATATGATGGAGTCAGAGCAGTTGCAGCTGTATTCCCACAAGTGTGGAGTCACAGTCATGCGGAAGGAAGAGTGGAAAAACTAAACCAAGCCACTCATGGTTTGCTGTTTGATGGAAGGATCCAGCTCTGACTTCCAGCAAGAGAAAGAACTCTCTGGACTTTGGCAGCACTTAGATATATCTTATTAAGCCAGTAAAGTATTATTTAGTGGTGAATTAAATTGTGAGTCTTTCTGAAATACTTCTGTAAATTGTAACTGCTTGGATGAAACTCTCTTAATCAATACTGAAACAGAATTCTACTTTGATTTAAGAGTATATGGCTCCATTGGAATTTCAAGTTGGTAACAGGGAAACAAAGCCATCTATATCCCTTGCATTGTGAGGTGCAGGCCCAAGTTGTAGCCACAGTTCCATGTTCTCAGCATGGTGGGGCTGACCTCTTCTTCAGTGGTGACAAAATTGCAGTCCCTGGGCTCCCCAAGGAAGATACCACCTGCTCTGCCCTATTTCAAGGCTCAGCGTTGCCCCTAGGAGTCATAAAGTCACAGATAAACTCACTGATGACTGTGGATAGTAACGTCACTACTTTGGCAGCTATAGAAAAGGAGCCCACAAAATGGAGTGAGTTAACTTCAGCTCTCTTTCAGCCAATAGTTCCCATAAGCCAGCTAACCTCTTCTGCTGGGACTGCTCTTTTTCCTGGTAAAACAAGAATAATATTTTAAATATACCAAAGTATTATTTTCAAAAATGAATCAAGCGTGAAATACCAAGACACATGAAAGATGCAAGGGGCAAAAAGGAGAAATCCAAGAGACATGGCTCTGATGTTAACCAGAGGGAGAGAGATTTCTGCTGCCTTCTGATGGATCAGGCTGAATTCAGACTGATAGCAACAGACCACCGAGGATCAGACCCCACGTACCTTCAGATTTGCTTCCCTTCTCACAAATTTTCATAAAATGGAAGGGCAGAAAATGGACCTGCCCTACTGTTCAGGCAGTCAGTAGTGTGATGGTCTTCACTCATTGATCTCATTACCTATCCCAGGATAACACTGACAAGAAGCACACCATAGATCAGCACAAGTGGGAAAGCCACTGAGAAAATACAACATGTCAGCCACAACTACCGAAAAACCCCATTACTTACGACAAAGAAAGGTGGCCCTTGGTCCACAGGACTAAAGCCTAAGGTTTTCAAAACACATTTTTTCTGGAAAAAAACCCCACTCAAAATCATCAACATTATATTTGAGAAATGCAGTGAGTACACAGAAAACATACACAGAAATTTAAGCAGTCCTGGACCAGCCTTGGGCCTGAGCCTGTTGCCTGTGTCCATGAATAGTGTTTACTAAACTGTTATACCTTGGCATCAATAAGAGGCTTCAGCACAAGCTGACTGCACAGCCATTGGGATTTTTAATGACCAGTAAATTGTCTGTTGCTTTGGAAAAGCCAGTAATCATATTTAATTTAACAGTCCCATGCAGAGTGAATTCCATAGACACAAACCAAATGTCAGGCTTCAAGACTAGCACATATTTCCCCAGATGCAAAATAGATACTCATCTGTTGCTCTCTTAGGAGTATGGAAAAAGCTAATCACTCACTAATTATGCAAACCAAACAGTGAGTGAAGGCTTAAAGACTCAGCACTTACTTTTAAAAAGTAAAGCATTAACCTCACTTCTGCTTTTCACATCTGCCTTTTAATTTTTTTTTCTTTTCAGTGATATACAGTGCAACTATTTTAAGATCTGCTCCTGAGTGCCTGCAGTTGGCATATCTTTGAGGGAATAGCCAGTAATCATTTCTCTTCAGGATGGTCACCCTGCCCCTAAATATTTATTGTGCTCCTGTAGAGACACTTGGGCCATGGAAAATCTTTTCCAATCCATCTCCTATCCAGTTTTGCTTCAAGGAAGATAGTGAGTGGAGAGCTCTTTCTTTTACTTGCCTCGTTTCTCATTTAGATCTGGGCTTGAACAGAAACAAAGGAGGAACATCCACTGAACTCTAAGTGCTTTCCAGCTCTGGTTTACATATGTTACTAATGTATCTTTACATTACTGGATAGTTTAATAAACAAGGAAATAAGACCTGTCT
The DNA here is from genome assembly GCA_013399895.1 of Serilophus lunatus. Classification (NCBI taxonomy): domain Eukaryota; kingdom Metazoa; phylum Chordata; class Aves; order Passeriformes; family Eurylaimidae; genus Serilophus; species Serilophus lunatus. The sequence goes on along the minus strand of VXBA01005129.1, from coordinate 68,117 downwards.
GGTGAATCTCGTCCTATCATTTCAGAACTTTGACACAAACCTCTTGGAGGGGCTGATGTATTTACACTATTTGTTTTCTTCTCTTGCAAATTGAATAACAACATTTTCTTTTGCCATAAGCCATGTGTGGAAGTGAGGAAGAAGAGCTCCGTATAAAAAAAGCTGGTACTACTGGGAAGCAGTCTAATCGGATAGCAGCCCTCCTGTCATTTCACTGTCATGTGTCAGGACAAGGAGAGACTCTGGCTCTGCGCAGGGTTGCACAGGCTGGTACTGGTGTGCAGCACTAAGGGAGTGAAAGAGAGGGCAGGAGAGCACTTGAGATGTTAAAATAAAGCGTGGAGCAGACTTGTCCGGGGCCGCTAGCAAACCCTTCCCCAGAATTTATGGAAGTGACAACAAAGGCTGTCCCACATAATTAAAGGCTGCGGTACCACAGGACTGAACTACAGGACTGCGTCCGTTCGTCTCGGGCACGGCACCAGGCAGCTGGTTACTCTCTCGGGCAGTTACAGCGACGGGTCTGTGCCACCTCGCCTGCTCTCCGCGTCCCGCCCGGGGTTCCGCGCCGCATCTCGCCCGCTCCCCGCCGGCCGCGCTGCGCCCGGCGGCCCGCAGGGGGAGCAGCANCCGCATCGCACCGCACACCTCTCACCGAGGACCGCGCCTGGACACCGCCGAAGGCCGCGTCTGGACACCTCCGAGCGGCGCCTCTCCGCGCTGCCGGCAGCGCCCGAAGAGGTGAGCGCTAGGCTGGCAGCGCGGAGCTGTGCGTGCCTGCTGGGCTTTTCCGCGGGTGCGGGAAAAAGAAGAAGGAGCCAGGAGAGGGGGCGTGAGGAGGAACGTGAAGTGGGAAGATGCGGCGCGGGGGGGCACGGTGCCCGCAAGTGTGCGGGGCCGCGGGATTGGGCGTGCCGCGGAGCGCCGGTGCCCGCTAATCGCGGGAGCCGCTGTGCGCCGGGCGGGCGGGACCTGCCGGGACCAGCCGGGGAGCCTACCCGGAGTTACGGGGAAGGCGGTGATGAATCAGTATCTGCATAGAAATGTAAAATATATCTGCGGACGCAGAGCCATGCCAGTGCGAGGCTGCAGGTCGTGCCGCAGGCGGCGGTCCTGAGTTAGGTATGGGCGACTGGGAGCTATCGTAGGAGGCAAACGACGGTGTCCCCCCTCCCGCCCATCCCGCTACACCCTGATCCAGCCTGTGTTTGTAAATGCCCACGCAGAGTGAGCGTGAGGCAGAAGGAGACAGGAGCACTAAGAGATCAGAGATGAATCGGGATGCTTCTCTGTGTAAGGTGTCTTTACTCTTTCTTTTTACAACCTTTTTTTGTATAGGAAAAAGCCTCAGGCTTTTATTTCAAGAAACATCTCTGAAATGCATTTTGCTGTAGAGAGGGTAATGCTGACATAGAGAGCTTCGTATGGCACTCTTAGAATTTATGGCTGAAGTGGGCACTTAAGCACAGTAACAAACCTTGATAACACATTGCATCCACAGGTAAAATTCTGCTCTGTTTTTAAGATAGAATGAGTATTTGATGTTTAAATCAGGGCTGAGGATCATGATTGTCATCTAAATTGCCATTTTTTCACTCAAGATCTTAAAACGTTCTATAATGACAGGTGTGGCTAAATTTTTTACTGTTCAAGTTGGACAAATCAAATCAGGTGAAGTGTCTGGTGAAGGTCAAAATAATGCAGCAAAACTGTGAACAGAGATAATTCCATGCAGCTTGTTAGAAGTGCATTACCAGAAACTCTGACATCCTTTTACTAACCCTGTGCTTTTCTGAATATTTATATATGAGCTGAGGGAGCTTAAAAAGGAACACTAGAGAACTTTCTGGGTACAGATTTGTTTAGTGCAGTGGGCAAGGTACAAGTGCTTAGAGATTTTTAGGCAACTGCAGCTGAATAATTGAAACCTTTTTTGGAGCTGGAGGACTCCAGGAAAGATTAGCTATCTTCAGGTACTACTAGTGAGTGTTCACAGCTATTAATATATTCTTTGAAAAATTCATTGCAATGGAGTGAGTCAAATACAGTAAATATATGCAATTGCAGCTGAAAGAGAAAGACGAAATAAAGAGCCTTTGCGTTGTTAAGTACCTTGTGCAGTATTACAGTGCCAGCGTGAAGCAAACAGCAATAGCCAGAAAGCTGAAGGTACGTTTTGCACAAACAATGCCAAATAAGTCAAAGCAGGAACAGAGTATCAATTATCATGACTATTTAAAAAAAGTAAAAACAGAGGAGAGGTGAGGGTGGGGGAAGGGAGAGTCTGGCTCCTTGCAGTTCCATCCTTGTGGTATTCTTCCCCAGGCTCTGCATTGACGTCACAATGACACAGTGAAGCCAAAGACAGGAGCTGGGAACAGTTCTTCTGCTTCACTTTTAATAATTGAGTGAGTTTGCCACAACTCCATTCTTTCCGTCATGGCTAAGAGTGCAGAAGTGAAGTTGGCGATCTTTGGTCGAGCTGGCGTGGGCAAGTCAGGTATGTTTGTCTTCTGATTTTTTCTTTTGCTTGTCAACAGGCAACTTTTTGCTCCCTCTGTGCAGACAAAATCTTTGTAAAAAAGAATGTCTGTGACCTTACTCCTGTCAGGGAGGTCAGGATCAGGCCAGCAATCCTCTCTTCCTTTGGCTTTTCATACTACTTTCTGTAAATTCTCCAGAATAAAAATACTTTTATCACTTTTTAAGAAAAACCACAACAACAAAACAAAATTCCCAACCCAAATCAAACCTACTTCTCATGAAGTGAGTGGCAATATTCCTCTTTTTCAGTGGAACAGAATTAGTAATATTCAGTTTGTCTCTTCACAGCTTGTGGTAGATGAAGGCATTATATTATGCTCCGTCTCTCCTAAGATCAGATTCTTTGTTAAATATTAGATGACTTCTGTAATTGTGGTTTATCTCCACAGGAAATTTTCAACTTAACAACTCAAAGAACTTTTGTTCTCAATACTCTCCTAGATTTACCAGGAAACCAAGAAAATACAATGTGTAAAGTTTGCATTTGTAGAGATCTTTTGAAAAATAAACATAGTATAGTGAGTTCATATGGTAGAAACATGGGGGGGGAGGCATAAATGTTAAAAATCCATTTCTACAGCCAGCCTTTCGTTCAATGAGACAAGGAGCATAATATGAGGGTTGCAAGCTCCCTCAGGTAGTTCAGGAGTGTTGCTTTAACTGGACAGCTCCATGAGCATTCTAATAGGTCCTTGCACTACAGAGATGAGGAGATAAGGAGACTTAAGTCTAATCATTCTACTGTGCCAGTTTGGGAACTGAAAGATACTGTTTACTTTAGAAAAAAAAATTACACAAGAGAAGCCAGGAGATAGGATGTTCTTGTAAGAGCATTAGGCTAGACTCAGCTGCTGTCAATCAGCTCCAGTTTCCCAAAGTGACTTTTATATCAGACATGTCAAGGTTCTGTCCCATAAATGTATTTAAGCTAATTTCATAATGGGTTGTTCATAAAAGCGCATTTACCCAGAAGGTATTTTACCAGAACAGTATCAGCGAAGTGGCTCTGTCAGCCTTCAGGAAAAAAGGCGCATGTGAGGCAGAGCCTCTTGGAGATTATATTGCTTATTCAAAGACAATGCAGATTAAAGTCTACCTTTTTGAGTAGAATACCTGATGGAATGCAGATAATATATAGGGATAAATTTAAGCTGTTCCTTCATCCCTGCTGTGCTCACCCTACCCTTCTTTTGTTTTCATATTTCAGTGTCATACCTAAGTTTTGGAAATAACTTCCCTAGTTCTCCTTTTGGTTTATCTTACATTCAGTTGATGGTTTCTGTGGTTGTCCAGTCTTGTGCAACACTAAAAAAGAGTCCCCTTGCTCTGATATTCCTAATAGTTTTAGAGCTTATATTTTTAAAAAATGCAAAAAACTACATGTTAAATGCTGAGTTAAAATGATACCAGCATAGGATGGTGTAGAGCCCTTTTTACCTGTTGTATCCTTTTTGTAAATTTCAATGTACTAGGATTTTGTGGTAAATATGTTTTCCTGTAGTCCTGGAACTGAGTGGGAGATAAAAGATACAAAAAGCTCCTTCAGACTCCTTCAGAGTCTTCTTCCTTTGCTAAAGACAGAACTGGACACAAAGGAGTCTCCAGATAGCTGGGTTCGCTAGATAATACTCTGGTAGATCAGTGTTGATAGTGTCTTTTTTTAGTGTAACTGTAGTTCCCTATAACTGTGATCAGTTTGTAATGCATTGTTGAGACAGGATCCTGTGACCATAGCTTACTGGAATAGACTTGGCCAGACAGCTGAAAGATAAGACAGACTCTAGAAGCAAGAATGTGAGGCAGAACACTGGAGCACAGTAGATATGTGCAATGAAAAGGAGATGCTGGGTGATAAATAAGGCCACTACAATTGCCAGAAAGTCATGCTGAAATATGGTCACTGGCTTGCTTTCTTGGCTTATATTCATTTGCTGAGGAAGAGCCAAGCATTAAGTTCTTAATCCGTAAGTGGCTTCCACCTGACAGCATCTGTGAAATTACAGGTACAACTCTTCCATTTCCTGACTGAGACTTGGGATGAGCAGGTATGAAGAAAGAAGTGTTGTGCTTCAAGATGTGTGGACAATTAAAGGTGTCTCTCATGCACTGTGAAAGTCATTAGACCTGTTGTCATTACTGAAGGCTGAGGAACAGCCTCATCGTTAATGCCAAATGTCTGTTTAAAGGGTTGCAAGGTTCCTCATTCAAGAAAGTTGTCCCTTCAAGACTCTTCCAAACATGAGGTGGGAAAATAGAACACTGTTCACAAATCTGAATAGTGATAGAATCTCAAAAGAGTTAAAGCCAGGGAAAATAAAACTTTTCTCCACTTTTTTGATGCTTATCCAGCTTCCACAGTTTGAAAAACAAACAGGAGGCAATAGCAAGTGTGAGCATCACCTTTTCACTGTTCTCCGTCCTTGCCTTGTCTCCTCCCATCTGCTGGAGAAGGCTGGCAGAATGGCTAATCAAGTACCTGTCTTGTTTTGGGTTTTTGCCTAATGCAGACCTAAACCTTCCAAATAGAAAAATAGGAGCAAGCAAGTTCACAAGAGTGTCCCTAGACTAGAGTGACACTACTGAGCAAATGCATCTCAACCTGCTCTCATGGGGTGGACTTGATGCTCCTCCATTCACCCAGTTCTTAATGTATAGAACTTGCATAAACATTGCTTTAAACTAGCTGAAAAAAAAACAGATGAGGAGCTCTGCCTGAGCCAAGGAGCACTTTGCAGCTGCTTCACTCAGGAAGAGGAGGAGATTGTCTGTGGGTGAAAAGGTACATTGCTAAGCCCTGCTATAGATAACAGGTATAGATAACCTCCTAATTTGGGCTAGAGTCAAGCAACACTGAGGGGGAAAGAGCTTTTAGAGTCTTTTTCTCTGTGCCTAAGAGGAGCTTGGATGGAGCAGAAAATTGAAGTTAATTACTTAAACTCTGCTGTTTAAATTGTACTTCTGCTGAATCCTACAGCTTCATTCCTATGGTGACAAAAATTAGAATTTCCTAAATAGCTTGTTTCAAAAATACCATAGTAGGAACTAATAAAGACTCAAAGCCCTTGTTCTTCCATATTATTATCACAAGGTAGAGTACGTGCCCAGAAAACTAAAGAGGAGAGAAAATACATGAAATATATGAACCAGGAGGAAAAAACCAGGGCATATACTGGATAACACTGCATGGCTGATGATTTTCCAGCTCCTAACTCAGTTGACTGTGAATGCTCAAAATACATCTGCTTAGGAGCCTTTATATTTTGGCCAGAAAAGAGACAATGTCCAGCTGTAGCATGTGGTATCCAACTTACCTTCTTGCTGTGTGTGTACTAGGCTGAATACTCCAGGTTTCTGCCTTAGCATATGTGGTTTGTACAGCCATGTACATTAATCAAGTGCAGGGCCCTACTGTGATCAGCAGTACCTGTTGGCTCCCTCACATGCTGCTTATAAAAGCCCCACTGGCCTTACTGCATAGATACAAGCCTCTTAGTCAACAGTCTTTCTTGGACTTTGACAAAATTGCATTTGTTGATTCTTGTCATGCTAGACTAAAGATGAGGAACACCAGAAATTAGACATGCAAGCATGGTCTGCTTGTATCTGTTACTTCCTCTGTTTCCTCTGCTTATTTGCCTGCCTATGGTTCACTGTAGCCTTACCCTTGGTGTAGAAAGCATTCATGTGCTGCTTGACATTTGATCTTCCTTCTGTCTAACCAGAAAATAATAAAATGCAGAATTTCTCTAACCAAATGTCTACATTGTTCATTCACGCATATCTGCCTCCCCTGTTCCATGTCATTTAACTACATCTGACATCAAGTCTACCTGCATCCCCCCTGAGCAGCTGGTGGAAGCTGTTAGAGCTAAGACTAGTCCTGCTGTTCTTTGTTTCTGTTTAGGTTGGGCTAAATATGGCCTGCTGTTTGATTACCAGGGAAGGAATGCCAGGATTCAAGATTTATGTGTGCAGCATAAATTTTTCTGTAGACCTGTGCCTAGCCACCCCCTGCAGGTCTTGCCTTGATAAGATAGCCATCCTGCTCACTCCTGTCTCCTGTAATTTTGCAAAAGACAACTGCAGAGTTTCCTGATGGAGTTCCAAGAATCTCTTTCATCATCGTTGCCGCAAAGGCTCGCAGTGGTTTGGTCAGTCTGCTGTTTCCCACTGCACAGACCAGACAGAGACCACTGCTAGGCTGCTGATTTTTAACAGGTCCTTTCAGAAACACCAAGATTTTCATACTTCCATGAACTTTTTTACCTCCCCAGTATCTGGAGTCTCTGCCTACTCCTTGCCTTGCATATACTTTTTGTACCTCATTTCTTCTCAGCTGTCACCCTCAACCTTTCCCTCTGGTAGTTTAGTAAATGTTCTCTAAAGCCTGCATATGGTGAAATGGCCTTGTAATTTACATAAGAACTTTATTTACAGAAACGTACTCACTTTGTGCTTCCTCCGATTTCTGTTTCTCATCTCTCTGTCCTTCATTTCTTTGTCCACACTGTCAGTGCATCATGCATCATTAAAAGCTCAGTGCACAAGATCCAAATGAGGTAATCCTGGCAGCAGTGATGTGATGCAGGAAAGAGCAGTCACTCTGAAAGTGGTTCCTCCTGTCCTAGATACCGTTCCCTTGACTTGGACTTGGACTTTGAGAATGTTCTAAGCTTTGACTACTCCAGGCAGTCATTGTGTGAAGCCAGCTTCACACAGGTTAAAAATGGGAAGCAGTGTGTATCTCTACATAGCTAGCCTTGGTCGTAGAAGTGGGTGATGTAGCTATTTTGGCTTTGTGGCAGAGTAGGAGAAACAAGTTATGTCTGTATTTCTCAAGCAAACTTTCTTTTTCTACATATCTCTTTGTGCCACACTTATGGCCAAAAATAAATATGTTAGGTATATGAAAAACTAATACTATCTTGAAGTAGGAGGATCAATGAAATGCTTTAGGCCTCAGCAGAGCCCTGGTTATAGCTACTGTTGACTGAAAGTGTTTGTATCCTCTCACCACACACCTGGCAGGCACTCCCAACAGTATGGTGAGCAGAAGAGGGGAAGAATTGCTGTAAGATAGTGGTGGGCAAGGAAACTATGGCATCCTCATCTATTTGCTGCTTTTATTCTAAGTCTGTGTTTGCTCAGCTTTACTGAGAGTCTTTAATATACCCCCCACTGCAGAGGTAGTTAAAACTTTGAACAAAGGCACCCTTCAGCTTGCCTTCTCTCTCCACACATAGTTTATGGGGCACTGCCAGAGTGCTCCCCATTGACGTTCTACTAGTTACAGGACTCCGACTTCACCAGCTCTCAACCTGCTGTTTGAACACATATTTCTTTCCATTCACCTCCAAAACAGCCCCTCCTGTTTTCATTGACTCCTACCTCTTCCTAGAGACAGAAAAATAACTGAGAAGCGAAGTGCATCTGTTTCTATTGCCTTTTAGTAATTCTGAATGGGAAAAGTCCTTTTTATGATTGTTTTCCACCAGGTAGAGCATTTATGCTGCTGGAGTTAGCCTGCAGATGTTACGGTTTGTAATGAATTTGTCATGTAGGTGTTGGGAAATGCCATATATTATGGCAGTAATGCTGTAGATAACTCACATTCTATGCATACAGTATGAAAAGAAGAATGGCAAGAGAAGCATAAAGCCCTGGGGAAGAAAGTAGTAGATATATTAAAAATATGTGCGGCTTTAAAATGTCATAGAAAATGGCTGGAGTCTCCATCTGCTTTTCCAGAAATGTTAGACAGTAGGCTGCACACAGGAAAATGAGAGAATGTGCTGAAAACATCAAGCCTGGTTTTGAAAGCATATGAAGCCTCTGATATTTGCAGGTTGTTTTGCTGCTGCTGCTCAGGGGTCAGTAGAAAAGAAGATGCAGACCAGCAAGAGCAGAGGCCTGGGGCAGCAATGCATTACCAGGTGGGAACTGTTTAAATAAATGCCTTGAAAAATTTTCAAGCTGGGAGGATGCAACTGGACAATGCATAGGCTGTGCTCTTCTAGGGAGGGAATTCCTTTAGTGCTTGAACAGCACTGAAGCTTTCAAAACAGGCTGTGGGAACAATGGTCCCCACCATGACCAAGGTGTGCCACTGTGACTGTCCTCAAGTGGCCTGTATAGAAACTGAGGGGAAGGAAGAGCCAGATAGTCTCAAGCCACAAAGGGAATTGTGACCTGAGCACAAAAGCTCCTTTGCCTGATTTATTTTCAGGGCCAGGGCTGCTGAGATCCAGCCTAATGGATGACTCTCTGGCTGGCAGCAGTTACCTAGCATCTGAGATGCAACCCTTATTGGCCGTTAGGACCTTTTATGGCTCATACACTGACATAAATTATTGACAGCAAAATAAAGCACAGAAGTAACACTTATTTTCATTAAAAACATATTTTGCAATCCTGTCTTTCACTACTGACCTGGTAGGGCTTAATTTCATTTTGACCCACAGGACCACAAGCACAAAAGGAGCTTGTCTTTACTTCCTTTCTCCCCTTCATGTGGCTATATTTACCATCTAACTCTCAATCAATCTAACTATAATATAATCTATCATGGATTTGCACAACCCTACTCTAGAGAGCTGCTTTTGTCAGTGGCTTATCTCTCTGCTCCTGCCCTGGGAAACAAAAATCCCACTCTCTACTATGGTAGAAGCCAGTTTTACAGAGCTGTCAACCGTGATATCTTCCTGATGTACCCAGCAGGACCTGTGCCCTTGAGGAGCTTTACAAGCAAGTCAGAACTTCAAATCTGACTGACATTCAGAGTGGAAAAGTGCAAGAAATAATTAGAAGCCAAAAAGAGAGGGCTATTTATTTCTTCACTGCAGAATAAATAGAAATATGTTGAAGAGTCACCACATAAGAATGCACTGTTAGACCCATGGGCGGCAGAAAAAAACCCCATATACAAAAAATCCTCACCAAACCCCATACCGTGCAAAATGTGGGGCATGTGAGTATGAGTGCCAAAACAAACACCCTATGTTAACCAACCTCAATGGTAGAGTCTTTGAAGCCAAACACTGGTGCTTTTACCCAGCTGGATTCTTGTGTTTACGTGCACTGGAGTTGGTTCTGCTCCAGGTCGAATTCCAACATGAAATAATTTATTAGTGATCCACAACATGAGTTTATGTGTTAAATCTATTTCCAGGCAAAGTTTCAAAAAAAAATACGGCTAAGTAAGAAAATTTGACCTTTATCTACAGGAAGCATGCTAGGTCTTGAGATTATCAAAGAGGAGGAGAGAGGTGTATCAGTGTTCTTATTCATATGTTTATTTATAGAGGTATCCTTCAGAGACGCAGAGTTTTGCACCTGTTCTGGCAGTGTGTGCCTGTTTAACCCCACCGAGAATCTGGCCGAACAAACTTCTTTACAAAGCTGGGAGTGGAAAGTGAGTGCCTGCCTCCCACTGCTGTGCTCACACGCTCACCTTTCCTCTTGCTGCAAGGGAGAGCTGAGAAATTTCCCTTTTTTCCTGACCACAGTTAAGAAATTCACCAAAACAAGAGAATTGAGAGCTCTTGTAATTAATGTCTAACAAGTGCAACTGGCCCTTAAATCCACATGCATTTGTCTGCACGTCTCCAGACCCAGCTGGATAAAGTTTCATTTCATAAAGACTCATTTCATGTTCAGTGTCATACCTCTCACCTCACATTAGGTCTGCATCTAAAAGAATTTTAATCACCTAAAATAGTTTTGCAAGGCTGATTTTATAGTATTTCTTCAATTGCTAAACATTTACTGAGTGGTGCTTCTAATAAGCTGTGAAAATGTTAATATCATCAAGTTTGGGAAACTGTTGCCCATCAGAGTGCTGCAGGTATTACTTTCTGTTCCCAGTTCCACAGCACAGACAGGGAGGGACTGGCGGCAGATAGAAGCAGGGGACTCAACAGAAGAGAAAGATGTTCACAACCAAGTAAAACAGTACGTTGCCACCTTAGATGCTACCTCTAGTTTCTGGACAGGAGGCAGCTGACATGCATGTTGTTCAGTGACCAACACAGGAGCTGGAACAGGGTTTAAGGAAATGTGCTCATGACGAAAACACCTTAAAGCTTGATTGTGCATTGTCACTTCCTGTTCATTCCCATTAATACTGTTGGTGAAGGTTAAAATGATACTGTGTTTTATGCATAACATAACAGAGAATGGAAAAATGTCTTTAGTTTCAAGAGTGGGCAGTCTGACATCATGTATCAGAAGTACTAAATTAGTGTGCATTTCCAGGACTTCTCTGTCCACTTTTTCAGGTTCCTCTTAAGAAGTCAGAGCTCTACACTACTGTAAAGGCATATTTCATGCGACATTTCGGAATACTTTAAACCTGCTGATTGAAGAAGTGGTCTCAAATCCCAAACTGTTCTCAGGCTAGACGAACACCTAACCCCCCTACCCTAATCCTGTGTCTCCCAGAGTACTAAACCAATGGGAGTAGTTCTGCAGCTGGGTTACTAGTTCAGTTGCACTTCTGTGGTTTCTGAAGAGTCTCAGGGATAGTATTAATGATGTTGCTTTTGTATTTGGGTAACAAAATGAATATGGTGCGTGGTTTTTTTTGAATTATGAATATTGACTTCTACAAAGCATATCGTCCTGAAGCTTTGCCACGCTGTGCTCCTTCTCTAGTTCCCAGTTGAATTTCAGGCCTTCTGAGGGGCAAGGCCAATGTCCCAGGGAAATCCACAAAAATATCCTAGAGAAGTGTATGAATGCGTAGAGGTGTTAGGTCATTATGGGAATTTGTCTCTTGTATAATGCCTAATGACTATTCCACCTGTACCTTTCATATCGGAAGATAGAATCATAGAGTATTTGGGGTTGGAAGGGACATTTATAGGTCATCTAGTTCAACCCCCGTGCAATTAAGAAGGATATCTTCAATTACATCAGGCTGCTCAGGGCCCTGTCAAAGCTGGCTTTGAATGTTTCCAGGGATGCAGCATCTGCTACCTCTCTGAATAACCTGTTCCAGTGTTTTACCACCCTCATTATAAAAAAATTCTTCCTTATATCTAATCTAAATCAACTATCTTAGTTTAAAACCATTACCCCTTGTCATATTGCAGCAGGCCCTGCCAAAAATGTTATCCCTATCTTTCTTAACAGCCAGTACTGAAAAAAACCTTATGAATTGGGACACCTTTTAGCACAGGGCAGGAATGTACAGTGAACGCAATAATACCAATGTGTGAACTCCTCATATGATTGAAGGACTTTGGTAAGGTATTAAGATAGGACCACAAAATTTTGTTACCTCAGTTCAACATCATAACAGCTGCTTCTGAAAAAAAAACAGTACCATTAAAACAAGGGTTGTTTACCAGCTTACTGGAGAAGGACTTAGACCATCTGTGTCTCCAGAAGCTGAGCCACAGCAGCTCCTTCAACCCATGCATTCAAAAGAAAATATTGTCAGACAGGTAATGCACTTGGTACCATACTTAAATTTTAAATGCCACTGGAGAAATAATGACATTAATGTGAGATATATGCATGGACTATATCACTAGGCAGTCAGAGCAGGGTTCTCTAGTCTTTTAGTCTTGCAGTGCAGAACTTGTCCAATTTTAGGTAACTCATGAACCCTCTAGGATTTTATTTCTCATTAAATAATTTGCTCAGTTACAAACATTTTATGTCCTTAATTGCCAGGAGGTCAGAGTAGATGACTGCAGTAACCCTTTGTGAACTTGAAAAATATGATCTTGGTGACCATGAGTACGTTAAATGAAGAATTTTTCCCTGGCACTTAGTTGCTTTTATTTTTCCCCTTGAGCTAAAACACTGCTTCAGTCATGATCTTCTCCTTTGGGCCACTTGAACTTTCCTTTTTCTTAGTAGAGTTTGTATTGTGCATATCTGTTTGTTTCTGCGCAAGGAGCACCATCTTCATTTTATGAGGCAGATGATTTTCATAATACTGTTACGAAACCTCTTCCAAGAATATTAAGTATTTAAGAAAAAATTATGTAACTTTGCATATTTGTTTTATTTAGCATACAAATTTATGGCACTAAGTTGAAAGCATTAACGAAGTCAGTATTTGTATTGACAAATATTATATTGACTATGCTACAGATGCATTAATCTGAAATTACAAATTTTCTGCATTTGGACTCATTAAAATGGACAAGACAATTTGTGCAACAGGGGTTTATTTGCAAGAATAGGGATTGACAGAAGCATGTGAAATAGTAGAATACACATGCAATTTCTCTAACAAAAATTCAGAGCTTTCTGCTGACCCATACTAAAATGAATATTTTTACCTCTGGTAAGGGTGTAAGATTTGAAAACACACTGGCAAAGAAACTAAGAGCTTGCATGGAGGAGATCCTGCACATATTGAGAAGGAAATATAGAAATCAGTTTTAGAAACAAAAATCTGAATTAACACTCTTGGAAAATGAAGAAAGAAGGTCACAGAAAGATGAGCTTTTTTACAACTCCTTGAAACTAGATGAAGATTTCACAGGACTATTTTCAAAGCTGAAGAACATCAGTTGTGGAAAATTAAGGATTAATAGGTAAATTAATTGAAGGCTTCACAAAATGCTAGGCTAAATAACCTTGTACAGTGTCCTGAACAAGTGCTGTGACCCTCACAAGAGATTGACATATAGATAATAATTTATTTCAAACAATTTGAATTGCAGATAGTTGGTGCCACTATTTGTATTTTCTCATCTTTAGACGTGATAATCTGCTAGGGAGGCTTTTTAGTGTAGAGCTGGGATACGATGTTCAAGAGAGGAGAGTGAGCAACTTAGGAGGCAGTTCTAGTACCATGAGTATGTACCAGGCAGCAGTAGCCCCAGATACCACTGTTAGTGCATTAAATTAATTCTAAGTGTTCACCTTAATTCTACATGTTTGTCTTAGTTAAATGCTTGTAAGGATCTTAAAAAAATTGATGATTCAAATGCCTTCCCCAAGATTTAGCACTTGCACAGCAGCAAGGAAGCTTTTGTTTATCTTGGGACTCCAGTTTAGGCTGCCCCAAGTGATTAGCGCAGCGCACTCTGTTCACTGGCATTTACATCAGTTCAGCAGCACATTGCTTTTTAGCTTTGGTGGAATTTTATAGCCTGCTTTACTTCAACAAGAGCAACAATGTGATGAATCTCCTCTGATGGATTTGCTGGCACCCCTAATCTAAGTATCTCACCCTCAAAGCTCAACACATTTACGACGAACATAGATGCCATCTAATACCATTCACCCAGTTTTAACTAGGAAATTTGTATTTAAAATATACATGTACTGTGTGGGGACACATCACAAGTGAGCATTAAGTGCATACAGTGAACAACACAGCACTGACATGAGCTTATATTTGATATTACCTAGCCTAAGTCAGAGCCTTATACGCAACTGGATAGTCATCATCTCTTCCTCTCATGTTTTCCCCCAAATATGACAAGTGAATGAAATGAGAGTTCTGGAGTTCATCCGCTGCTGTGGGGCAACTTCAATTTCGTGTTCACTTAAAAAGTGAGTTTAATGTAATTTCTTTTTAAAGTAACTTCTCCCCTTTCCTTCAGTTCCTTCCACTTTCTGCTTCGGTGCTGAAATACCAAAGCAAGCTGTCTGAATGGCATTTGCCACTTTGTCCAAAGCTGCCATGAGGAAAAATCTGTTACCCCAGTGAGAATAAGGACAATTTTGCAGGCTCTTGAAAATCAAATAATTTTTTCTACAGAATGCTAGAACTTTCAGAGTGTATCTGGATACTGCATTTTATATGTACATTACTCAGGGAAAACCAGGAAAAAAGAAAAGGCATGGGTTGGTATGTAGTTCTTGTTCATATGTACTTTAATTAAACTGTATATGTGTTTGCTTAAGCCCTAAGTACATGGAACTGAAAATTTAGTTAAGATCTATTTATAGGTTAGTATCACTGGCCTATGGAATATTAAGTTATAGTCTTTCTGATTGTTGCCGAGTGCATTTGCTAGGTGAATGAAAACTCCCCTGTAGCATTTGTCCCTATTCACAGGAATTTAAGGGTCTGAAATTCCCTGCCTTTTTCCTAGGCTTTCTACACACTATTACAAAGGAGATTTTGGATGTAGTCCACTGCTTCCCCTTACCATTTTTTTCTCTATTCCTTTGCTGAAGGACAGTGGAAAGGGGGTCATACAGCTCTGCTGCCTTTCTTGAGGATACATCCTTCCACACTAGATGCCTTTGTGTTAGACTTTTCCTGCCTAGGCCTTTACATTGCTCAAAGCTTTCTGAAAGCTGTATTGATTCACTGTTTTCACTGTGGTTTGTAGGGGCATGAAACCAGTGTTTATATTAATCTGAGCCATATAAATTTTGCAATTACAGCAAATGATAGAAGTCTGATCTTTAGAGAAGTGATCTTTATCAAAGATCAGGAGATAACTACAGATCCAGAAGGTCACATTATTTTTCTATTTCTTTATGGAAGCTTTCCCTAATGATATTTCTGTATTCTTATGAAAGATACAGATACTTTTGAGAAGACCTTGAACCTTTTTGGGTTTAAAACACAGGCAGCATCAGCAAGTCAAGAAAGATTTACGTAAGTTCACAGATATCTCTACAAATGGATTTTGAGACCAGAGATATGTTCTGTAACATGCTTAATACAGTGATTCTCAAGAAGTGGAGTGGGCCACAGAAAGCAGCTGGACACGCATGCTCTCCCAAATCATTATCTCCTTTTGCCACTGTTGGAGACAAAGCATTTGGCTAAGATGGATTGCTAAGACAGTCTGACCCAGGAGGGCATTTCACATACTTCTGTGCTACTGGGAACAAATCACAGAGTGGTTTTCCTATGAGACACCCTTTCCTTATTAGCTACAGACTTCTAGATGTCATCCTGTTGGGCATAACTACTTCCCTGAACATGTGCTACTACTGCCCATCCCTAAAAAGTTTCTTTTTATTTTTTTAATTTACATTTCAGCTACTAAGATCCTTTTATTTGTGTGTGAACTCACCTGCATAACATTTTCAAACTTCTTTGCATAATCAGGGTGACTAAACACACACCTCTTCCAAACAAAGCTGAGATTCTCACAATGCTGACATCAGTCAGGGCTGCAGTAAAGGCAGAAAATGTAAAAAAAATGCAGTTAAGTCATGAGAGATGGCAATACTTTTGTGACTAAACAAGACTACAGTTGGCTATCTGTTGTCTAGATGATTTTATGTGCATTCAGCTTCACAAATCAAAACGATTCCTGAAATTAATCTATTATTTCAAAGGTCTACATCAAAGAAAAAGAACTGTTACAAGTAGCGCCTTAAGTCTTGACACAGGTATTAAAAAAAGGCACAAAAAGACTTCTAATGCCAGAGGATGCCTTTCACCACAGTCACAGCAGTATGGAGGGGTTTTTTAAGGCTGAACAAATTGTGTCTGTCGTCTAGAAACTTCTGCCAACATTTATTGACCACATAAACCAGTACAAGTGAAGTGGAGAGCAAAATCTGACCTGTTGCATTTCAGTTTAACATGACTCTTAAGTTGCTGGCTTATTTTAATCTGCTTCTGCCTAGCTCTTTTCTTTTGCAAGGGGACATTATCTGGAAAGCACAGTTCTGTGCTGGCTGGGCCATCCATAGGGTTTTTCCTTGGAAGCAGGTATAATCAGCCCTTATAAGAGAAGATAACACATAAAAAATGCTTATTCAGAAGTCTTAGGAAATTTCAAGTTACAGCTATTCAAGGTATTGCAGGTTTGGAGGGTTTTTTTGGTTTGTGTTTTTTTGCTGGGGTTCATTGGAACATTTTTGTGTTGTTTTGGTTTTTATTTCGTTTTTAAACAGTCACCCAGATTCCTAGGAGTAACTTCTAAAGCATAAAAACACCTAATCTGTCTGTAGCCAAGCAGAAGAAAGGTTTGTCTCACTGTAAACAAATACTTCAGCTATACCACTGTATTTTTAAACATCCTTATCAAGAGCACTTTAAGACCATAGTATTCTTCAAAAGAGCTGTGCCAACCTGACCACTCAGTCTTGATAATTTTAAGTCCCTCACTTAAGAGGGCTACAGTTAAGTCACTAAAGCAAGAAGGTATGCACCCTACTTGTGCTCAAGCACAGGGTGGCTTCTTTTGAGGAGCTGAGCTGCAGGGCATTCTTTGCCAATGTCCCCATGTGCCATAAGGAGCACATAAGGAAGACAGGAGGTTATCCAGACAGTTATCGAGTGGGTGCAATGATCCAGTTTCCAAGTTTCATGATGCTTTATACAGAGCAATGCTAGTTTTAATGCAAAAGTCCTGTACCTCCTAATGAGGGCTACAGACTAGGAAAGAAGCCTGAAGGTTATCTCACTCCTTGTGTGGTCTTGGCAAGTCACAATTGTTTACTACCTCAGCTTCTCCCAGCCCTTGAAGAATATAGTACCTTTTAATTTTCTGCTTCCTCTTTAATTATGGCAGGAACCAGCAAGCCCAAGCAGAGATTAGAGGATTCTCTCTACTGTTTGCTAGAAGGCAAATCAAAAAATGTGCAAAAATCAGCTGAAGTTTGTATACCAACGAGTGCCTTGTTTGCAGTGCACCATATGGATTCAAAGCTTTTGTCTGGCATATTCCTACCACAGATGCCTGAAGAAGCAACTGCTCATCTGAAGTTTTTACGAGAGGAAACTCCCATTTCCTTTATGCCACAACCTCCTTCTCTAACATATGGATGTTAAATGTAGTTGTGACTCAGGGGAATGTTTGTCCTTAAAATTAAAGAGTTTTCCCTGAATGTACTTTCTGTGAGGAGTTCTTTTTCACCTTTTTTAGAAAACATTTGTAGAGTTTTCATGCTTCTATAAATTATATTTTATATGTCAGCAGAAAGTCATTTGCTTGTGTTAATGTTATGAGCCAGACTTTAGGGACAGATTTGCCATCTTGCTTGGCTTCAAGACCAGATGAAGGCCTTAATATCAGCCCAGCTGAATGGTTTAATTCTCCCACTTTTTTATCTGCAAGAAACCCTATGAAACATGCAAGGTAGCCTTAATGGGATGTGAACTTCCTTATTTATTTGGGAAAGACCATGCAAACAGCAGCTAGTGAAAGTAAATGGGATGATGCAATGCCTATCTGAATTAGTTTGGATTACCTATGACTCATGATGTAATTAAGGAATAGATATCTTGCTTTGAAAACTGGTGACTTGAGCTCAAGTTTCACATCTGTCAGAGAAGTCTTTTACAACCTTAGGTTGGTCACTTCAACTCTGATTATTAGACTAGATGTTCACTTCAGCAAAGCCTGGGGGTGATAAATTCTTTTAGACCTTTAAACAGTTGAATATCACGTCAGTGGGAGGCTGATGTAAGCATGTAAGCTTTTGTTAGAATTGTGTAAAAATGGTTTGAAGGAGATAGGAAATATCACCATATATCATAGAACAGAGTCTGTTTAGAGTTGCTGAGGAAATTCCTTTACTAGGAGAAAAAGTAGATGAGATTTTTTTTTACTGCTGTTTCCCTCCTTGGCCTGCAGATTAGTTATCTATTAATGCATTTAAAATAATTTTCTTTTACAAGAAAGGGACCATAAAGATCATCTATGAGAAAAATGTTTGGAGATGTGAATGTGGGAAATGCCCATTTCCCAAGGGAGAAAAAGACATCAGTCAGAGTATTTTCAACTAAGGGGGTTGTATCTTCACCTGTACCGTCTTGTCCAAACATCTCTGGCAGTATCCTCGAAGTTCAGTGTCCTGTCCATTCATGTTCTCCATAAGGAATCTCAAAGACCCTAGGATTCAAAGAGCCTTCAAGTCTGGGTGCTCCTGCTTGCACTAGTTCCTCACTGCTGAGGCATTTTAACTCTCACTCTCCCTCACCCAAAATCAGTAGGCACACAACCATGGCTAGGACATGCTGATCTGAAGTACCTTCACTCAGCACATTCA
The DNA here is from genome assembly GCA_013399895.1 of Serilophus lunatus. Lineage (NCBI taxonomy): Eukaryota > Metazoa > Chordata > Aves > Passeriformes > Eurylaimidae > Serilophus > Serilophus lunatus. Next base: position 49,637 of record VXBA01005129.1, on the reverse strand, counting down.
AAGAACAATATAGTCAAACACCACAAGCACAGTCAGAAAAAATTACAAAGACTTTTGCTGCTAGAGGTCTGTGTGGTTCCATGGTGCTTTTGAAGATAACAGTTTCTAGAAGAGAAAGAGCTATTACTTGGGCCCTGGATGAATAAACCACATGGGATTTTTTTTAGCTTCTGTTGGATATAGCATATCTGTGTTTCCAATTTAAGCATGCCTGTGTTAAAGAGCAGATCAGCATCCATGCATCCCTGTGTAAACAGTCTGGATACTATATAGCCTACTATAGTACAAGTTTTTGTCACTGTTAAATCAGTAGTCTGAACTAGGTGTTAACAAGACAGAATGGCAGTAATGACACTGCCTTAAAGCAGAGCATTGACACATTTGATACGTGACCCAGGACTACACCAGGACCCTTCTGAAGGGCACAAAGCATATTGTCTTCTAACAGAAGTAGAATATTCTGCTCTCTATGTGTGAGGAGCAGGCTCACACACTTGTTTTAAAAAGTCTGGAGGTTAGAAAATTTTTCTTAATGGAATGTAGGAGACTGAGCAAGTTGGTTTAAAGAAAAAGTTTTTCCTCTTAGTCCATTTTAAACTCTCACTATGTTTTTATCATTGACAGTGAAGCACTCATCAGAAATAGCTCTTACCTGTAGAAACTTCTGTCCCAGAGAATGATATGGTTGAGAAAACATCTTCATGCTATATCCCATTGGTATTATTAACCCCTAAATGTATACCTGATGCCCTTTTCCTAGGGCAAACAACGGATGCCTGTAACCGTCAGGGTATAGTAAGAATTAGGAATGTTTCCTTTCAAGCTATAGACAGAAACCTGATCAGAAGTCACTACAAAGCGAGAAGTTACAGTAAAAGTGTGATACTTTTTCCTTAAGTGTGAAAATTTAATAGTAACTATACACACTATAACTAGTAACTATATACACACCTTTTGCTCCACATAGTTTAGTCAGGACAGCTTAGGACAGAGGACAATTTAAATATGCTGTCAGTGTCAAAGGACCTTGTCCGGTATTTTTGCCTGCATCGCAGGGACTTTGCATCTGTAGGTATGTCAGAGAAGATGTGCAGACTATATTTGCTAATAGACAGAAGAGAGTACATTAAACCTAGTTTGTCTTCAGCACACTGCAATGACAGGCAGCTCTGACATGACCACAACCTCCAAATAACTGTCCTGGCAAGACAAGAAAATTTCTCTGAAATAACAGATAGTGAAAATTTGCAGTGTAGTGACTACTCTGGAACACTGCTCTGTACAACTGATTTTAAACCTAGTCTTTTATGATTTAGTTGAATTCTCTTTCAGGTATTTGTTTTTGCTCCATTACAGCTCCAAGATGTTAAGCTGCGTATCTTTCATTTCCCACACCAGGGATTCAGAAATAAAAAGCAAGTTTACACTACTGGCTGTGTTGCATCAAGTGACTTATGGAACTCTCAAATTGAAGTTTTTGCATCCAGGTTTATAAGCCACAATGATTATATTCCTTTCTGACGGGGCTAAAATGCCATATACAATTTTTATTGCAAGTCCTGCAACAAGATTTGCAAGGGTGGTTCAAGATAATGAGATGAAGTTTTCTTGAGCTAGAGCTCAAGACTGCAGGTTTACACATCATTATTGTTTCAGGTAATATCACCAAGATTGTCATGATCAAAACCAGAATGTGTTGAGACTGAACTCAGTAAAAGACCTGATTTCTTTACTGACCTTGAGAGATAGTACTGTATCAGAAGCAGGGCAAAGGGATATTGATCTTTCAGACCTCTTGTACCAACTTGCATCTTGCACCATCATTTACATCTTCTCTGGCAAGTGTATGATTGAAGCTATGTATAGCACACCAAGTGTATTACTGAGACAACCTGTCTTCAGAAAATTCGTATGCTCCTAAACTCTAAACGTTCTCCATATTTTCTAGTAGCACGTGGTGTTTATATGCATATGTTTTTGGTGGCTGCTGGGTCAAAATGTAGTATCAGTAACTAACAGATAATTACTAGATCACATAGTAGGGTACACTGGTGTACAAGGAAACTAGAATTATCAGATCTTGAAAAAACTTTGATTTGTTCTGTATCCCATAGAAACAGCATAACATTTTTCTTGGAGAAAGGCCACTCACAAAGAATTCAAGCCAAAAGTCTAAAAAAACAGCAAAAACATTCACTGACTAGTTCAGGCCCAAGTACTAAGACTTCAGTACAGAACATTTTCTACCTAGGAAGGTTTCTCAGTGCTTTCTATTGACTGCAGCCAGGCACCACCTCTGTTTTCATTCCATCAAATCATTCACATCCCTTTAAAACATGATCTTTCCTAGGATCTACATGTTGTTAAGCTCAGACTGATGCCTTGAAGGGTATGCTTAAGATTTTGGGAATTCACTTCGGTTAGGTAGCTGACTAATTTGGAATATTAGAGGTCAAGAACACCCTGAGTTTGAAATGTTTGCATTCTTCTGTGTAGTGAAGTACGGTAGTAAGTCAAAACATAGAGTTAGGTTTCCAGGCCTACCAGGGGCTGGACTGGGGTGGAGATAGGTAACAAGGGACCATTCTGTTGGATGTTTAAGGGAAATAGTAGTAAGATGGACTTTAGCTGGATAATATGATGTGTGGGGACTGAGAAAGTTAAAAAAATGAGATTGTTATGATTTCTCTCTTTGGATCATTGGACTTCGCCAGTAAAGCTACTCTCCCTTCATCTCTACAAATTGCATGTTTTGTCTTAATTTTCTTATCTCGTCTAGCAAGCAATAAGACAAGCAAAGGCCACTCTGTATTAAGGGCAGCATCTCTTCAGCTGGTTCTCTTGTTGACATTGTTTTCCTCAGCCTTCTCTTCAGTTCCTAACTTCAGTCCTCTTCTGAGCTCTCTTATTACTGGAGCTAGCACTGACACTGTAAAGAAAGTCATCACAGAATCACAGGCTTAACTAGCTGGAAAAAACCTTTGTGATCATCAAGTCCAACCTGTGACCTAACACCACCTCATCAACTAAACCATGGTACTAAGTGCCATATCCACTCCTTTTTTAAGCACTTTCCAGGATAGTGACTCCAACACTTCTCTGGGCAGTCCATTCCAATGGCCAATCACTCCTTCTGTGAAGAATTTTTTCCTGTTACTGATACAGTGAATGCAACAGAGCAACATCAAACCAGGCACAGGCAAAAGCAAGTAGGACGCAACTTTCTACTCACTCCTGCATACTTCACTTTCTGCTCATCATTTTCTGGTCTCACTGTTCCCTGCCCTGCCTGAAGCCTCCTTTTCACTTGTCCTCACAGTTTTTAAGACCATATTCGTCTGCTTGACACTCCCCTGTGCTATGTACAGAACACAGAGGAACAGATGGTACAGCCTAGTTAGCCCTAGACAGAGGGACAGAAAAGTGTTGCCTTCATAGGTTAGCACCATGTCCCACATGCCTGGGGAACTGTACACCCAAAACCTACTTCTTTGCATTGAGAGTCTTAGGATGAAGCTGCTTATCTGTTTTGCCACACAACTGATGATTTCTGTACAAGTCCTTTCTCAAGGACTTTCTCAAGGAAGGAACCCTACAGAGTAGTCACTCTCACAAGACACTTAGAATATGCAGCAGATCCATAGCACGTGCAGGCACACGTGATCTCCACACTAGGAAATAAAGAGTCTATTCACTGTGCTCTAGAGGTGTCCAGAGCTTGAACCTGGAGCAGACTGGCATCTCACCAACATGGGCGGTCAGCAAATCTGTCAGGCTAATGTTCCATCAAGATTAACCCTGAGATTAGTTCAGTTTGTTGAAGCATGGTGCTAGTAACACCAAGGGTGAGGATTTCATCCCTGTATGGGCCATACACTTGAGTGCTGGAGTTGATGAACCTTGTGGCTCCCTTCCAAATCAGATTATTCTGTGATTAAACAGGGAGCAGACTCAGCATGGGGTGGAAGAGGAGAGCATTTGAAATCAGGGACAGTGATTCTGACATGTGAGTGGGACAGGATCTTAACTGAACTACAGTCTTTTCAGGACTGGAGACTGGATGAAAGTTGTTAGAGGAGGAGGTGCCCATTTGACAGGCTTGATAGTATTCAGTGTTTGTTCTTGTTCCTACCTTTGTTATTCAGTGTTGCCCACAGCAACATCTTGACACATATGGCTTATAACCTGCCAAGGAGAAGACTGAGAAGCATAAGAAGATACTGCAGGGCAAAAGACAGCCCTTCCTTAATCTTCCCACCACTGTAACTTCCTTCCTGGTAGTGTTCTGTGCTCTCCAGGTCAGGGTCCTGTACTCAGGCCTTCATGGACCTTACAGATCCCCCCTGTAAGGCCTATTTTCCATCAGATGAGCAAAACTGAATTTAAAAAAAATAAATTCAAAAATTAAAAAAAAAACAATCAAGACACATACGCTCATAAACACACACCATAATGAGTGAGGAAAATTTATGTCATCCCGAGTGTTATCTGACTACAATATACAGAGATCAGCTTTATTTTTTTTTGCAATAACTTAAGTTGTATGGCTGGAGCTGAATACAACTTTGTGGTGGTTTGAACCACTATATTCACTAGAGGGGCACACACAATGATGGAAAACCGAACAGACAGAACAGCAGTTTATTGTCTGTTTATTGTCTAGGGGCTCAACCAGGAAAACCTTATGGGAACCCCCAGACTAAATGCACAAATATAAAAACCCAACAGAGTCACGTAAAAAACAAAACAAAACAAAAAACCCCCTGCTCCTCAAGCCAGAGGGCTGGCTGAAAAGCAAGGGATGGAATAGAAGCTACCTCTAAGATGGTACACTCCCGTCCCTCGGAGCCTCCTGCAAGACAAAAATGGTGAAAACACATCCTCCCCAGGGACACCCACAGGGAAGCTATCACTTGCTGTTTAATTGTCTTGGTTCCAATGGCCCTGTGCTGCTCCCTGTGCCAGTGAAGGTGAGTGGAAGCAGGCCACGCAGTCTGGGACCTGGGACGAGAGGGGTCATGTTGCTCCCAGCTCAAGCAAATGCAGAAGTGAGGAAGGACTTCTGTGTTCAGGCTTTTTATGCCCTTGAAGTCTCGCAGCAATCCAACGTCTTCTTCCCAGCCAAGCCATCTCCTGGTTGGCTAGCGGAGCTGGGCTCTGCCTTCTTTCAGGATCTTCACTCCAGGCAAAATGGCGGTTACTGCCGAAACTGCCATGTGCCCAGGGCCGGAGGCCTGGTTACTGCCATGTGCCCAGGGCCTGGAGGCCAGCTGCCGGCTGCTGGCCGCGGGGGCACTCCCAAGGCCACCAGCCTCACCCGCGGGGCACTCGCCGCTTGCAGGGACTGGCTGTGGATGGTAGGGGCTGCCCGTGGAGGCAGTCGCTGCCACACACCTCCTGGCAGCGGAGGGCAGGAGCTGTGCGGCTGCGGCCACTCCCGGCAGGGACTCTTGTCAGCCGCCCATCAGAAGCACTGCCCCCCTGCCACCGTGCCATGCGGGACCTGGGCCCCCCCACCACCTGCCACCGGTGTCCCAGCCCCGCTCTGTTGCCCTGCCAGCCAGCCGCAAGCGCCGCTGAGAAAAACGGAGAAGTGGCAGGAGCAGCTCCGTGTGCTTTGCACCGCGTCAGCTGGGACCAGGCAGCGCTCCCCGCCTGCACGGGGCCGGGAGTGGGGGGGCCATGGGAGCCCGCCGCAGCCCAGCCATGCTGGGGTAAGGGCTGCCCCGGTCCCAGCCCGGCCCGGGAAAACGAGGGGGGGACAGCCGGGTGCAGCCCCTGCCCTTCTCCGGCCCCGGGAGAGAGTGGGCAGAAGCAGCGGCCCCCTGGTCCCCACCCGGCCGGAGGAGAACCCCAGCCCCAGCCCGCAGAGAGTGAAGGCAGGGGAGGAATGTCCACAGATTTTCCAGACTTTCGGCTTTCCTTCATATTTCTAAAAAAACATGGTTTTAAAACAGGGCAAACACATGGACCATCCCAAAACACCCTCCCAAACACCCTTCTCTCCCCCCTTTAACCCCCCCAAAACCCCAAGACCTCCCCAGACCCGGAACACCCCCCCAAACCCATGACAAAGTTGTGAGTTAGATACCATTAGATTATTTCCCTTCAAGTGGTGAGGGTGAACGTTGACAGACTGGATTCTCATCTTTCTCTCCAAAGCATGTAGGAACGGCACTGGGAAACAAGTCATAAAAGAGGCTATTTGGAGCCTTGAGTATGAATAAAACAAGTTAGGAGCAGAGCTAGATAAAAATAGGAAATGCCTGAATACATGGTGGGAGGAGACTTTGAAGCAGAATTGCTAAAAAATTCTAAAAGTCTGATCCCATGTTGTTCAAACAAGTATTCATATCAGTCTTGTCTACTGTAATAAAAGATTGGGTATGAATACTTCCCATCAGGGATCAGAGGGAGTCTCTGTCTGCCAGCTTCAACACACAGCATCACAGAGTGCTCCGAGTTGCTCTTCTTCCATCACTAGACAAGAGGCAGATGCTGAATATAACCATTCCAATGTGAATATAGATAAAGTTTACATATGGGAAGTAGTCAACATACAATTGTGTTACAAAATTGACCCTTTCTGTGTAAAAGCCATACTTCTGGAGCAGGTTTTCATTAAATTGAGTTTAAATTGATTCCTTTACTTCAGTTAGACTAACTCCAGAAAAAGAAATACTTTTAGTCCAGAAGTTGATTATAAATGCTTAAGTTAATAAAAAGCACTTTTTTCTCTAGAAGTGTTTCATGTTTACATATCTTTTGTTCTCAAGGACAAGCAGATCTCTTAACATTTGTTGCCAGTTTAAAAACCCAAACATACAACCCCTATAATACTACTCACTCCTGCTCCACACCAAAAAAGACCAAAAACCCTCCAAGAGATCAGCTAGAACACCTGAACTTGCTGAGTTAGTTTCTTGAGTAGAGACCACTAATTAAAAAAGAAATTGATGATATAGTGCTTTTATATCTTATCAGATTAGGAGGGTGGATACACAACTGTTCACAAAAATGGTTTTGAAGCCTCACTGGCCACAGTTAAGGATGTATTAAAGTCACACTCCTACAAAATAAAATGGGGGACACAAGTAATCTCATATCAGTATTTGAAAGGGATAGGTGTGAATTAAAGTTTTGGAGTAGACTTTCCAACATAAAGCATCTTATCCTAAGGCTTGTATAACACAGCTTTATGTAGAGAATTGAAAACAAGCTGCAGTTCCATGCACAGAAATGCACAATGTTCCAAACTACTTCCTTAAATTCATCAGTAACAGCAGTATCTTAATTCCTTAAGTGGGCAGCTAGTGGGTATTCGTAGCCCTACCCACTCCCATTTCAAGCTCTTTGACCCAGGAAACAACTCTCTAGCAGAAACCAACAGCAGTAGATTATAGAGCTTCTCAAAAGATCTGTTATTTTCAGCACACATTGTTTCCAGCTCTATGCAATTACGAAAGTTAACCGTAAAGTGATTTTCTTATTTAAATAAGTCATGGTTCGGTTTTGCCTCTGTTTAAAATCTTATGCAAGATGAAATGTTAAAACTGACAAGCTTTAAATGAAATACCAGAATATTCCCTGACCTTGTCATCACCACTTGCTTTTTGCTTTTCTGTGCAATGAAAATATTTTTAAAAAAATGAGCATATTCCCATGAAACTTGGTTTTCTTGAATTGGCATTTTCCAAGAGGAGAGGAAAAAAAAAAAAAGCTAGTTGGAAATTTTTCAAGCAGCTCTCTACACAAGAAATGCAAAGCTGAAAAATTGCCCCAGCTAGACCAGTCTGTATTCCCCAGGGGATTCTGCATTGTTTCTTTTACTTTGGCCAGAAGATAGAGCCTTCCCTAACTCCCTCCTATAAGCTTATATAACGTAAAATAGTTCTCACTCCTTCTTTAGTTGCTTTACACTATCATAAATCTATACATGGATTCCATTAATGGAATTGATGCAAGGGGAAGACCTGAAAACCCCTATTGCATATCCAGGCACAAAGTCATTGTTTGCTTCAGGAATCTCCAGAGTTACTGGATTCTATGCACATGACTCCTTCCCAGCTTTCTGACCTTGTATCTCCATGGTGGTAATTGCAGTGTACATCCATTTCCACTCTTTCGGGGATGAGTCAGGCCCCAGACAAATGCTACAAGGCAGATCTCATAACACTTTTGCATGACTCCACAGCCCTTACCCTCCCTCATATAGGCAGCTGCTCCCACTTCAGGCACACAACCAGTCACTTCCCTCCTTGTCTTTACAAACCAAAAGCTTTGTCCCTTGTGGAAAAAGCAAAGTGGTAGTGGAATCTATTTAGCTCTGCCAGTTAGAGGAGTGGTAATGCTGGACAGGGGCCACAGCTCCTCAGCAACCTTGTAGTACTCTAGACCCTTTTATCATGCTTCCTTCTTCCTCTCCACATGTTGAATAACTTCACAGAACCTGCATGTCAGAAATTTCTGAGCAGTTTCCCACTTACTAAAGAGCATACACTGCCACCCCCACCACCACCTGGTACCAGCACCTGAATGGTGATGAATATATACCTGAATAGTTGTCCTAGGTTGAAGTATATTCTATTACCATCTCTGTTAGCTGTTGAAACAGCTGGTGAAACAGTGTTCCTTGCCATTATCATCTGTTAATGGGCCATCAATGCCTCGCCCATGACTCAGAGATAGCTCCTTCCTGGACTATCTGCTGTTAATGGGCCCATCAGGCCTTATCACATGACTCACCATCCCATTGTGAGATGTTTTGCCCAGAGGGAGGAGACAACTATTCCATCCTGGATATAAGCTGTGACTCTGAACACCACAGGAGCGCTTACCTACTGGACTCCCAGAGGACAAGAGCTACCATTGGACTTTCTCACCCCTTTTCTTTTTTACAGGATCACTGCTTCAACGGAACTGCTTTGCTTGGACTGCTATTACCATAGAGTGTCAGGGTGTATCTGACTTTGTCAGTGTTCTTGTACTTCTGCATTTATTTATTTCTTTTAATTTTTTTTTCTATTAAATTATAATTCTGACTTGTGATCGCCCACTGGTTTGATTTCAAACTAGTACAATAGTATATCTGAATAATATACCTGAGTGCTCAGCCAGAGCCCAGAGTAAATGCCTACATCCTGAGAAAATCGGCATGCCAAGAAGTTACGATGTGCTGAATACAGTTTTTAAAGCTGTGATTTAGTTTTCCACTCCTGATGAGGACAATTATTTATCTAAACATAAACTTTCAAAACTACAAGCCATGATCTATGAATAAAAGCTGTATTTTGGTGATTTACGTCTGGGTTTGATACTAGCCTTGCTAATGATGTGATGTTTTTGTCTGTGCAACCTACAAGTTATTCAGAAAAAAGCAAAATATTTCAGCTTTTAATAGCTGAAGGAGAGTTTATCAGAGAGAGTTTGTCAAATGGTGCCCTTCAACAGAGTCAAGAGGAATCCTTTCTGCTTATGCAGAAACACTGTGCAAGTTATCTCAGGACATGGCTGCTATCAGTCTATTGTGCAATATTCCCAGTGGGGTGGAGATTTGAGAAGTAGGTTATATATTGAAAACTTGCCAGTATTCTGCTTCATTTTTTTATAAATCCTCATGATTTCATTCCTACTTTTCATTTTTACTTATAGGAATGGTGGAACATTTCCAAGATGGAGATGAAGTAGTCTTCCCATCACTACTTCGGCATTTTTTATTAGATTTGGTATTTCAACATACAGCCTTGGACAAAGGGTCAACAAATGGGCTCTGCAGTATCATTATTGTGGTGAACTGAGGCCTTAAAGTGCTCCACTGTATATATGCAAATGTCACTTCTGAAAATGCCACGGAAGGGAGATGGTTTGTAAATCTCAGAAAGACTATTTCTTTGAAATTAAATAAACAAAAGGGAAATGTTTTGTAACTAATCTTGTTATAAAGATATTCTCTTGTGTAAGAGATTTTACTGTTAAAGAAGTATCCAAAACTTTCATATAACTTGATTAGAAAAGAAAACAAAAAATTGTTTTGATAGTATTTATCAAACATTTCAGAACATCCTAAAATAATTTGGAAGTCTTGCAAAAATAGTATATATAATGAGATTTTTGAGGTTCTGCTTCTGCTTCAACTGGAGCATAGAGAAGAAAACAATCAAAGTGTAAGCAGGTTTTACTGAGCTTGAAATAGGTTTGGGTTGAGATAGGAATATAATTTTGTTTCATCTGTATTGTAATGGTTTTTTACATGTTTCATGAGCTACTGTTTTCCCCTGATATGTGTCCATTGCATATAACAACATTGAGATACACATCGGTACATTCTCCTGTGTATTTTGTAATTGTATTTTGTTACTTTATTTGGAGGGCATCTTATAAACATTAGCACATTTGACATAGCTTCTCCCTGGTAACAGTGACAGGATGAGTGTAAATGGCCTCAAGCTTCACCAGGGGAGGTTCAGATTAGATATTAGAAAAACTTTCTTCACTGAAAGTGTGGTGAGGCAGTGGAATAGGCTGCCTGGGGAAGTGGTGGAATCACCATCCCTGGAAGTGTTTAAAAGGTGTGTGGATGTGGTACTTGGGGACATGGTTTAGTGGTGAACAAGGTGGTCCTAGGTGAACAGTTGGACATGATGTTGGAAGTCTTTTTCAATCGTGATGATTCTATGAATCTTTCCTAAGCAGGGATGCATTAATACTAGTGGTGGTTCTATATAACTAGACTTGGGCTACTTAGAATGGTAATTCATTTATTTACGTGGAATTTGGAATTGCTGTTGCTCAAAAAAAAGTGTAAGAGGATGGTATACAATTAGAAGACCATAGGACTTTTCTAGCAGAATCGTAGTGTAGAAGATTTTTTTTCTGGATGTTCGAGGGTTTTGGAATATAATGGTTATGATTGAGACAGTGTCTTAAATGTGCTTTGTGTTTACTCTTCTAAAATCTCACATTAACTTACTATGGACCATTATTTTTTATGCTGTAATTCTGTCTCTAAGAAACTGGGAGATGTGAATTTAATTGTACGAGAAAAAAAGGTCTAATTGAAAAGGGAAAAGCAACAAGGGGACATACTTCTGGGAAAGTGTGAATTGTCGCAAGAAAAAACATGGAATGAGAAAATATGTGAATCCAAACATCCCATTTTACTATTGTCTTTATGATTCTGGTTTCTTAAGGTAACTGAGTTTTTTTCACCAGCATTCTGTCATACTCCATTTAGCCATCAGTGTCTTATTTTATTTGCTGACCAAACTCCATCAAATTTAACAAATAGCTATAGTTACCTGAAGTATATCATGTTCTGATAATGCACATAAAGCCCATTTCATTGTAAGCTCTCCTCTTTAGACATCTGAACTTGATCTTAGGAGTCACATCTGTTATGAACCCAAAATCTGGACTCCATTACTATCCCTCCTCCCAGATTTAGTTGCTTCCATAGTTGTAGCAGTTCAGTTCTCGTCACACTAGACCAGATGGTGTTGGGTGCTATGCAAACACAGAACAAGAAGAGCACAAGAAAAAAGATTATCATGAGAAGTCTAACAGAGCAGAATAATGCCTAAAAAATAGTTCTAGAGTAAAATACATCTAGATATACAAAATGAGAAACAAAACACTGGCCTGGAAAAAAGGTAGCTCTGACAGCATGTTGGACTTGATACCCAGGAGCCTTTTGTATTTCTATCTCATGATATTGGGTCCCTGTGGGGCTAATCATTGTTAATTGAGCTGTCTCACTTCTTCTTCCCTACAGCTCAGTCTGTTGACTTTAGGAGAAATGGCACATTGAAGGTCTGTACTCATCACGGACCAGTTCAGTCCCATCCCTGACAGATCCTTCACTGTTTCAGCGTACACTTTCCTGGTGCTCCAGCCTGTCTCTGCATTCACTCTCCATTTTCACTTGGTCATTCTTGATGATAACATATACTGTTGGGTTTTGATGTCACATTACCGTGGATTCATGTAGTGTAGCAATTCTGCTGGCTTTACACAACACAGCTGCAGATGGAAGGGCAGAGGGTTTCACTTTTCCCTGGCATACGACCAAACAGCTCAAAGCTAGGCAGTATCTCCTTAACCATCATGCCATGTAGTGGGCATTAAAGAGCATATCAAAGAGAACTAGAAAGCTGTGAGTGAGAAGGCAGAAGGAAATACTTACAAAAAAAAGAATATTTCTGATCTAAACAAACTTGTCTTCCACAAAAATTAGTAAGGCAAGAGAAGGTGTTGCTTGCCATTTCCACATTGATTCGTATTGCTAATACAAGAAGTGATAAAGAACTGCACTTAAAGGATGAATCTATGTGCATCCCTTCTTATATTCCCAAAATGAACCAAACGGTGAATTAAAGGACTTAATTTGAAAATATTTTCAAGTTCTGAATTCAGCTGCAGCTCAAAACCTGAATTTGTATGCCAAAGCATATGCCTCTGTTAAAGACAACTGTAGTTAATTATTCAGTCCATGAACTGCAATGAAAACAGACCTAGAGATGCAAAAGTAATTTCATGCTTGTGAGTCAAATTCATCAGCACTGAGTAAGCAGGTGCAACCTCACCAATTTAAGATAAATAAGTTCTGCCAGGCCACCGTCAAAATTAGATCATTCTTCCAGCCCATGGTAACACAGACTGTTACACTGATTCTCAAAATGCTATAAATGTTAACAGCCTAGGATGCTGAAGTTCTCTTGAAAATTAATGCCATTACACAATATCAAGCTCCACAAAAAACACTGTAATAATTTCTGCAGAAGAAATAAAATACTTAGTCTCTAAATGGCTGTGGGGCACAGCTAAAGTACAAAGCTCTGCACTCAGCATGGTTCTACCATGGTTTCTACTGTTGATGCTGCTCACATGCCCAAAGGCCAAGCAGCCAGGCACTTTTTGTAGAAACCATTTTTTGTAGCTTGCACTAGCCAATCTAGTCACCATTTTCTCACAGGCCTCCTGCGTTAAGTACATTGAAGCTGGGGACAGAGAGACAGAAGGTTGTTTGCTCACCATTAGCACAGTCAAGAAAATGTTTCCCTTTTGGCACATTTACCATTCAGACCAAAAGTTGTCTCGGTTTGAGACAATAGAGAATTTTATCACTTAGAACAGAAGCTCGTTAAATGAAAACAACAAGGTTTATTCCAGGGAAAGGAAAAAAACCAAACTCATATATATATTTATAATAATGATATAAATATGTATTTTTATATATATATATTTATCTAAACTTATATATATATGACTAGCTTAAGTGCCACTGTGTGGGCAATTTCATGCTTGGACTGATTGAAAGCTTGTTGTTGTTTTGGACTTTACTTAAAATTGTTTTTTTTTTGTTACAAATAAAGAGGACTCACAATCTGACTGTATTTGGGCACGTGTATTTTCTAAAAACTAATGGCACTTAGAAATATTTTTATTGGTTGGCGGGGACATGGCTGTGATCTTATTGATCACTTCAGATGGGATCTGACAACGCTTATTTTGCTATTTCACTCTCAGTAACTGGATTTCACGGGTAGGCTTTTTCCCTTTGCTTTGCTTAATGGCAAAACTAGTTCTCAGCAAAATTTCAGTGATCTGCTTTTTTTTTTTAAAATTTTATCAGCTGTGTCCCCCCCGCACTATGATGTTATCGATGTATTATAGGTGCTCTGGGGCGTTACTTTTTTTGAGCGTTGCTTGGATCAATCTATGGCAGAGAGTTGGGCTGTCTTTTCATCTTTGAGGCCGGTGATTTTAGATGTACTGGACACTTTTTTTAGGTAAATGCAAACTGTGGCCTGCACTCTGCTGCTAGGGGAAGGGAAAAGAAAGCATTAGCAATGTCTGTCATGGCATACTATTTAGCCGCTTTTGACTCGAGCTCATACTGGAGCTCTAACATGTTTGGCACAGCAGCACTCAGCGATGGTGTCACTTCATTTAAGCTACAATAGTCTACAGTCAGTCTCTATTTTTTAGTCGAGTTACGCACAGGCTAGATGGGGCTGTTGAAAGGTGAGTGGGTTTTGCTCACCACTCTCTGGCTCTTTAGTTCTTGGATCATTTTATATATGGGGCTTATAGCATTTCCATTGTTACGGTATTGCCGACAGTTTACAGTCTCAGTGGCAATAGGCACCTGCTGATCTTTTAGTTTTTTTACAGCAGAGGGTTTTTTTGAGCGATTAGGCAGTGCATTTAGAAGCTTTTCTGTATTTAGTTTTACTGCTGCAATTTTAAATGCTCAGCGGTGCTTTTTTGGGTTTTCGAGGAAACCATTTTTTAAAAAATTAATGCTTAGAATGCAGGGGGCATTAGGACTAGTTACAATGGGGTGTTTTTGCCATTTATTTCCAGTCAAACTTATTTCAGCTTTAACTACAGTCAGTTTTTGTGAGCTTTTTGTGACTTTAGTAATGGACACTTGTTCTGCTTCTACAAATTCTGATGGCAACAATGTACGCTGGGTTTCAGTGTTAACTAATGTCTTATATTTGCATGGTTTAGACGTGTCAGGCTACTTTACTCACAATGCTTAGTGAACTTGATTGTTTCTATCCTCCCCTTGGCAGGAGGATGGTTTTTTTAGCATTGGTCTTTGTTGTCACTGGTGGGCGTGGATTTACTTGAAGGACCCGCTAGGGAATTGAGTAAGTTATAGCTTGGGCTGTCATGCCTAGACATCTGCTTTTGCGATTTAGATTCAGCTCTGACTTTCTTTGATTTTACCTTTTTCTTGTTTTCTTTGCTCTCGATTTTTTGAACTTGGGTTTTTAGGACAGAAGTGGGTTTTTTGTCTCACTGTTGATCGACAGTATTACAGGTAGCCCAGTCACGGGTGGGTTTTTGGGTTTGCTGCCAGGTGTTTAGGGCTGAAACAACTAGAGCTTTAAGGAATACTCATTTACTCTGTAAGGTAGGGAGCAAATTGTGAATAAAAAGGATAATCAACATGATATTTTTAAAATTTAATTGAAACTCATCAAAACTCAAAGGGAGAACGGTGTTTTTGATTTAGGGAAGGGTGAGATTTGGGAAAGTGGTCTTACTCTTATTGTCAGTTTTTAAGAAGGTATAATTTACCCAGAATTCTCAGGAATTCTGGCTAAACTTACGGAATTTTTTAATGCTTTCGTAAATCTTACTGATGAACAGAATAGGTGGCTATGACAAAACAGCTTGGTTTTACTGTATGAGTTTAATAACAGCTTACAAGATCTTGGTGAGCCTTTTTAAGTGAATTAGAGATCTCACACATGGAAAAATTAATGCTAGGACTAGCTGCTACTCTACTGTAGAGAAAATGGAAAACATGGGGTGTGTGTGCGTGTGTACCCAAAGGAAACTTCTCTTTTCTTGTTGTATTTTTTTTTAACGTGTTCTGTTCATATCCCACTTCTGACACCAAAAGTTGTCTTGGTTTGAGACAATAGAGAATTTTATCACTTAGAACAGAAGCTCGTTAAATGAAAAACAACCAACAAGGCTTATTCTAGGGAAAGGAAAAAACCCAAACTCATATATATTTATAATAACAATATAAATACGTATTT
The DNA here is from genome assembly GCA_013399895.1 of Serilophus lunatus. NCBI lineage: Eukaryota > Metazoa > Chordata > Aves > Passeriformes > Eurylaimidae > Serilophus > Serilophus lunatus. Next base: position 34,077 of record VXBA01005129.1, on the reverse strand, counting down.
TTATATATATGTATATATATAAACATATGTATATATATTTCTATCTTAACACCTCACTCACACACACCCGGGATTCCCAAAAGATAAAAACACACACACACTCACACCCCCTCTACGAGAAAGAAATTGGGTTCTAAGAACCACCTCACTGCCCTGAAACCCACTCAAGAAAAACTCACAAACAAAGGAAAAGGGAATAGGTGAAAACAAACAAAAATTGCTGGGAAAGGTTATGACGATGAGGCCCAAACCACTAACTGGAAAAGACATATGGCTGCCAGGTAGTTTTTTGCCGATGTTGAAGCGAGCTCAGAGAGGGAGAAGGCTTAGTTGAGGCTCCCAAAAAACAGCTGGAGACATCTTTTCAGGCAGAAGAGAGAGACCCTTCTCGCACTGAGCTTTAAAAGCTTTGCTTATCCCTGGCCAGCACAGCCAGTTTGTCAAATCAGCAACCAGTCTTGAGTTGTTTACTCTTTTCTTTTGCTTGCGTCACTCTTGTCATGGCAGCCCCCAGCTTAGCCATGCGGTCCCCCAGGCCTGTATGGGTAGGCGCAGGGAATGATGGTTGGTCTTCTAGCATGAGTAAGCACAGGGAATGTTGGGGGGTGGTCTAATCAGTCTGTTACCATGACAACAAGGTGGCTCTCAGCTCTGGACGTCTGTCGCAACTCATAATAAATGCATAAGAATTCAAACAAAAGGGAAAAAGAAAACCAAATAGATTAAAACTATAAGACCAAGTTATTTCACTTACTCCTGAAATGCATCTTTCTTAGAGGAAAAGTCTTTTTTCATAGCACAAAGTAGCTGTGACTTTACTGGACAGAGAATGGAGGGCTGCCATAGCTGTCCCAGCTTCTAGAGTGGGACTGGCAGACTGGAAGTGCCTGAGTGTGCTAGAAATAACATGCTTCTCTCTCCTGCAAGAGTGGCCGTCTGTCCTGCTCTCTGCCTTGGAACTGCACTGTGATCTTTGGCAACTTCAAGCTTTCAGCCTTCTCATTTAGAAAATGGGGTCTTGTAGTCTTTACCTCCAAGGCCTGCTACAAAGCTCTAAGATGGAAGATGCTAGAGAGGTCTAAAAATACTATGGCTTTTAAAATTTTGAGACAATTTGGATCAGAAGAGCCAGTGAGAAGCATCTGGGATCTATCCAATATCTAACAAGGTGCATTTATTTGCAGTTAGACTTAGTCATCTATGTGGCAATGAATAAATGAGAGGAGACCTATTTCACACCTAGAAAGATGCTGCATTATTGTTTGCAATACAAGTGAGTGTTGGATAATATTCTAAATAGCACTGTTTTGTACTTTTTTGCCTCTGGCAATGATGTGAAGTACATAAATATTGCAGTTCTGCATTGAAAAATTGATTCTGCTTTAGAGAGAATTTTGGTGTTTTGAAATTTGGTATTAACCTGACAAGAGACGTATTTTAAAATTTGCTATAAAAAGAAAAAGGCATGGGACTGGGACTTTGAAGCAGACATCTTGGCTGTCTTCCCCACAGGCAGTGCAATGCCAAGAACCCTAAGAAATCCTGCCTTTGTGGTGACTGATCCCAAAGTTTCCTAGGTTGTGAAGGAAATCTGTCAAAAGAAACTGTCTCTTCAAAATGTTTCAATTTGAAAAAATAAGCAAATGCTAGGGGAAAAAGAGGGAAAAAGCCCTGTTGGAATTTTTCTCAGCAGTGTTAGTAAACACTGAAGTGCAGTGGCTCCAACCAAGCAAACAGGAAAGCATACCATTGTGCAATCTGCAGTGGCAAAATGAAGACTAGATTAAAGGTATGTTGGATCATAGCAGCCAAAAAAGCTCTGTATCTCTAAATAACATCACGTAATGAAACACAGACAGATAGTGCTTCTTCATGAGCTAAACCCTGTTTTGCCATGCAGGTAACCAAGGTTGATTTTGTGGTGAAGCCATCCAGAAGAGAACTTGCTTTTGGCCAAAGCAAATAAATAATGACTTCAGGAAAAACACACATCTGTTTCCATTTGATTGGCAAAAACATCACTGGTATTCCAGTGCCTCCCTAATTTACAAAATTAGCCCCTAGGATAATTATCGTTGTCATCTTTGTAAAGGGTTTTGAGTTTTACACAGGCACTGCTCTATACATACATTAAAAAATAGTACTATTTCAGCATGGTTGCTAGGATACCATTACATTGCCCATTATGGGAGTACTCATGTTAGTGGTATTGCCAGGACGGGGTGTGAGGAAAACTAGAAAACCACTCACCCTTTGTATTCAGTACGATGGTAATTTGTGTTCCTGCTTTTTAAACTTTGGAAACATTCCAGCCAGTTGTGAAGAAGGAAGTTTCTCTGTGTTAGCCAAACACATTGTCTCCCTCCCTGGACTTCAGTAAAACCTTCAACACTGTCTCCCATAGTAAACTCCTGTAGAATCCCTCAGCCCGTGGCTTGGACAGGAGCATTCTGTGCTGGGTTAGGAACTGGTTGGATGGTGGAGCCCAGAGAGTGGTGGTGAATGGTGTCACATCCAGTTGACAGCTGGTCACTAGTGGTGTCCCCTAGGGATCGGTGTTGGGCCCAGTCCAGTTTAATATCTTTATTGATGATATGGATGAGGGAATTGAGTCCACCATTATCAAGTGTGGTTCGGCCATATCTTGATTACTGTGTCTAGTTCTGGGCCCCTCAGTTTTAAGAAAGATGTTGAGCTGCTGGAATGTGTCCAGAGAAGGGCAACGAGGATGGTAAAGGGGCTGGAGCACAAGCCCTGTGAGGAGTGACTGCGGGAGCTGGGGTTGTTTAACCTGGAGGAGAGGAGGCTCAGGGGAGGCCTTCCTGCTCTCTAACAACAGCCTGAAAGGAGGTTGTAGCCAGGCAGATGTCGGTCTCTTCTCTCAGGCTCCCAGTGGCAGAACAAGGGGACACAGTCTTAGGCTGCATCAAGGGAGGTTTAGACTGGAATTAGGAAAAACTTTTTCATGGAAAGAATGATTTCCCACTGGAATGACCTGCCCAGGGAGGTGGTGGAGTCACTGTCCCTGTATGTGTTTAAGAAAAGATTGAATTATGTACTTAGTACCATGGTCTAGTTGATCTAGATGATGGGATGGTGTTGGTAGATTAGGTAATAGGTTGGACCCGGTGATCTCTATGGTCTCTTCCAACCTTGTTAATTCTGTGATTTTGTGATTCTTTGACTGTAAACATGAGCCACAGCCTCTCAGCCATACTGGAATCCATCAGTACAGCTACTCACACACTCAGTATTCAGCGTGTCCTAAGCCACTTGCTGAATTAGGCCCCATTAATAAAGTTAAGCTATGATTTACCTTCCTCTGTGGCATCTTATCCCATTCCCTGGGCACTTTGCAAACAAATCCACATCTAGGTCTGCAGTGATTGTTTGCTCTAGCTGCATATTCTATATTTCTCCCCTTTCCATTTTGTCAGTAGCTTTTGGGATTCATGTTTGAAGAGCTGTGACTCACTCTACTCGTGCTCCTGCTGGTTGAAATCAAAATAAGAAAGCTCTTCCCTCTACACCCCCCACTCCCAGTTTCCTAGTATGTTGCTTTCTGAAGCCATAAAATACCTTAATAAAGTTTCGCCAAAAGAGAGCTGACAGAGCATTCCCATCTGTCATGTTAACACAGCCTGGTTGGAAATATTTTTTTTTAATTTACGATGTTGTATGGAGGGAGGGAATGAATAAGGATCTGCCTGTGTGACTGAGAAGAGTTAATGAGAAGAAGAGCTAATGGAAAACTAGAGTATTGCTGGCTTGGTTTTGAGAATCTAGGCCCACCTTGAAACTTGTTCCAGCCATTTTTATAGATGAGGAGCAACCACCCCTTTCTAACTGCGGTGTTGGTGATTAGCACATCTGCAACGGTGACCCTTGCCATCTTCCTCTAGTCCTCTATAAACTGAGCCTCTTTTACCAGACATAAAAATACAGTGCCTAACAGTTGCCAGAGCTTAAATAAGAATGTTTTAACATTAGCTCTGCCTACATTTTCAAAGAAGGGGAGGATGCTGTATCTTAACAATTAGTTTTTTCTTCTTTGTCTTATCAAGTATTTGTAGCAGTTAACCAGCTGTACGTCTTTTCTTTGAGCTAATCTCCTGCCCCACCAAAGCCACTGAGTTTTACCATTGCTTTGGGCATGGCTATAGTGGGATTTCAGCCTTAGGCATGGCTACTCCATATGAAACAGTAATTTCAGATCTCACCAAATGATCACTAAATGTGGTCACTTAGGAAAGAGAAGTGAAACAACCAGCTGAGATCTGTGCATTCTTGGAGTAATTAAGCTTTTCTGTTGGCAAGGCTGGTTGTTTTGGCCTTTGTGTCTATGCCTATACTGCTACACAAAATAGACTGACTGACCAGTTCCCAGCCCTGAGGTTGGAGAGTCCTAACTGCATTTGAGGTATATTTGTCTCAGTGGGAACTACTTAGCACTATCAAAAAAAAGCCAGGGTAGCCTGAGGAGTGAACAGTGTGAATGACTGAGGCCACTGCCTGTCTTTTCTGCCCCTGTGTCATCTGGCATTATATTCTTGTTCTGTGTAGTCTTACCAGTTCACTCAGGGCTTCTTTCTGTCTGGAGCAGGAGCCCGCTGTGGCTTGCAATCATCTTTGGGCCTCACAGAGTTGCAATGGATGAATCTATATCATGGGCCATTGTATTCAAGCTGTAAACCAGAGTCAGTAAAGATAGTAGTTAGTGCAGAAAAAAAAACCCAACAAAACACCACCAAATGAACATATTTTTTTTCCCCTAGGATTGCTTAGATTCTGAAATGCAAGTACAGATAGTCAGTATATCTGTTTTTCTCAGCTCCTCTGAGTAGGAGGAATGTAGATATAGTGTTATATTGCAGCTTTCCAGGAACTTACTTAATTATTTCTCATTCCCTTTGTCACATACAGCATCTGTTATCATGCAAGATGCTGTTCAGCTGGCATTTTAGCCAGTGACCACGTCGCACACTACTGGCATACAGTACTCACTGGAGCCGAACACATATGTTATTATAAGCCAGCCATACTGCAGGCCAATTCACAAGTCCATATGTGGACAGAAATGAGTGGCTGGAAAGCCTGAATTCTGTTTTCGTTTCCACCCATTGTGCAAATGTTCCATTGCACTAGGGTAACATTCTATCTGTCATTTTGTCTTCTGCAAAGTAGTGATAACTTCACAATAGCAATCCAGATTTTCAAAAGAGTCTCCCACTCTGACAGCCAGACTTTATAAGGAAATCACCTCTACTTTAGGCCCCAAAATGTAATGTTTATAGGTAGAAAAGGAGTTTAGCACATTGAGTCCTCAACTTCTCACACAACCTGGGCAGCAGACACTGCTGTGAGGGTTGTTGGGAACTTTGGAAAATTTGTACCTTCTTTAAGAAACTGAAAGAGAACCAAGCTTTTCTGAAAATCTGGCTTCAGTTTAGGTGCTGAACACTCAAAAATTTGAGTCTGAGCTCTAAAAAATCTGGCATTTAACAAAGGAGTGCTGTGAGGATAAATTAATGAGAGATCCTGGGGTAACAGTGTTGACAGGCCTGGCAGACTTTGTAAAGGAATGAGGAAGAGATACATGTGTTTAAATTTCAGGGAGAATACATAGTCGAGAAATGATGACCCACTGTGGGTCTGCCACAACACAAGGAGAGCCACAGTATGTTCTCCCATAGCTTAATTCTGCCACTGGTAGAATGAGTACAGTTGCAAGTGACAGATGTGATACTATTGGCGCACAAGAAGTGTAGGCTTTTAATAGGAAAAACACATCGCAAATCTTTAATCCTAACTTCCTAACCAAGAAGTGCAAAGAATATTTGAAAGCTGTTGCTCTATTGCTATTAGTTTCACCAGAATATTTGTTGTCAGGTGGACTTAAATTTTCCAGATGATACTATTATCTCTGCAGGGAATGGGAAAAAGATGAAACAATGTCTTTCAAACTGCTGAGAAACTAATTTTGTAAAAGAATTATGCAGATTTGATAATTATGTGGTTTTCTTTTTAACAGTTGCTCTATATGAAAAAAGAGAAATGGATGTAGGAGGTGCTTGTTGTTTGTCCTGTTGCATGTTCACTGGTGTAACATCTGCTTAATAAAAAGTGCTTCTGACTATCAAGGGACTTCACTTACCCTTTCAGGGACAGGCATATAACTTTGTTTTGGGGGATGTTCTTCCAATGAGAAATAGAAAGGGTCTTACTTCTAATATAGTTCTTTTCTTTTTCTTCCTGGTAGTTTCTCAAAAACAGCTGAAGAAGAAAGCTACATCTGACACATCCCCACTGTGTGTGGGGCAATCACACTTTCAGCAGGTTAGCAATATTTATCTCATAGCTTCATGTTCCAAGGGCCATTTATATTTATCTCTGTTTTGTGATGGTAGTGAGCTCAATGGCCACAGTCTAACAAAGACATAATTCTAGTGAGTTGAACAGAGTTATTCTGTATCATAGAGTAGCAGAGAAGTGAAGTAAATAATCTTTTTGCAGATATACTAATTACTTTTGCCTACATAGATATATGGACAGCATAGCATTCTAAGAGCAGTAGAAACCATCAGATTTGGCATTTTTGCCTTTTAGTAGCTGTCTTGTCTCTCTTCTTAACATTTCTTTTATAAGCTTAAGGTTTCTCTTTTGCCCTTGTGATACTTTCATGCCTGCTTCTTCCAATTTAAAAAAAAAAAAGTGGGAAAATTAAATGATTTCTGGAATGTGTCAACAACAAGTAGAATCTCTTGGGAATGCCTTTGACATACAGGAACAATATATTTGAGAGAGGAAATTCTTTTCCCCATGGCAGATGGTTTTCCTGGATTGCCTTACCCTACTCCGACAGTGTTGAAGCTATTGAACTTTCAATTAGTATTCCCCAAAGTGTCAAATTAATTGAACCAACTCCAGAAATTTTTCACTGCAGTTGATATATCATTTTCCAGCCTTTGAGAAAAGGAACTACTGTTTCACTCTCGGCAAGTTCTCCCCTTTTCAGCCCTGTGGTATTTTGCTTTCTTAGGTAGTTTAAGGACACCTGCAAAAATAAAAAGCAATAGCAAGTTATTGCCTCCAGAATGTGTGGAGTACCTCAGCTATCTAGTTTATAAATAGCTAGACAGAAGGACTTTAGTATTCTGAAGTATTTTGGCTTGGTTTTGCTTTTGGTAGTTACTATATTACACTGTGTGATTCTGACAATGGTAGTGGATTCCTAAAGTGCAGGTGACAGGCTCCATTTTGAGCTACAGGCCAAAAATCATTCCACCAAGAACTCAAAATTCATGACCTATATTTTACCTCAAATTAAGAGAGCATTGCTTGTATTTCAAATTTATATTTTTGAGCTTTGTAATGTGTTTGTCTACAATTTTGTCTCATCTTTATAAGGAAGGGTCATAAATTTCTTGCTTAGTAATAAAAAAAAGGAACCATAGTGTGTCTCCTAGAGCCAAAGCTTCAAGGAAAAAGCTAATTTTGACTAGAATTGAAAAGATGACAAAAGTTAGAAATTAACTTTTCAGGCACAAGAGCATTCTAAAGACAGCCCATTCTGGTTCAGTCCAGTGCACATTCTGAGAGAAGTTGCAGATCAGTTTGAATCATTAAGGTATTCAAGTACTACAGGTCTAATTTGCATTAACCTCATTAGGCTGCTTACTATAATAATTCTTGACCAAGTCTTTGCTAGAGAAGATTGGTTTGTTTCTGTTGTCCAGGCTTATTTTTGTGATCAGGAAAAGTAGATCAAAGTAAAAGTAAGATGGGTGCTGGACATGACTGAGTGCATCATGTACCAAGACACCCAGAAGAATGAAAAAACAGAAGTTATTTAAACTTTAAACCTCAAATCACAGTTGGATTTTAATTCAAAGTCCTGAAGAAATTTCTAGCAGCTTGCTGTTTATTCTGAAGCAAGTGCATTTTAGTACTTTGCTGTTTTGTAGTGAGATCAAGGACTGTTTTTCAACAATTGAAACACTTAGTCTCGAGTAAATCATAGACAGCCAGTCTTCCCAGTTCAGTCAGGAACTACTTATAATAAAACTGCATGCACAGGGAAGTCTCGAAGATGATTTGCCTGGAAAATGATTCATGAAGAGAATTTAACAAAGAAGAGAGATGGTGGTGGAGAGACAATGGGTCAATTTGCAAATACTCTTAGTTAGCCTCTGACCTCTGACAGGCACAGGGCCTTTTATTAATTGATAGTTTTCATGATGGATTGAAGAATATGCTTACAATACTATTCTGGGAGGGACAGTATGTGTGTCAAAGAACAGAATAAGAATTCAAAATTATCCTGGTGATTCAGAGAAGTGATATTACAATGACCATTCTTTAAAGAAAAAGACAACTTCTATTTAGAAAAATTTTGTGGTACAACATAGATGTGGTGTTTTAGGACCACTTTTATCGTTTAGGGGCAGGTTCAATAAAGGTGACAGAAAACTGAATAGAGTTTGCAGCAGGTGAACAGTTTATTACAGGGGGTTTAAATTAGGGAAGAGGGATAAACCACAGGAACCCCAGAATTACACAGAGGAACACTTGACACGCAGGGAAAAAAAACACAAAAGGGAAAAAAGGACAAAAACAGAAAGGGAACTGCACTTTCAGCTAGATGGCTAGCTGAAAAAGCAGTGGGGAAGGGTAGGAAAAGCTGTCTCTCTCCCTTCCCTCTCTCCTGGAAGCACTTCCAGCCCTTCAGTCTCTCTGAAAAACACAAAAAGAAGTGAAACCAACTCCATCCCACCACCTCCCCGAAGGGGGTTACTTGCTTGCGAGAGAAAATGGGTGGAAACCACACCGTGGGGGCCTGTGACACAAAAGACAGGAGCTGTGTTTCCCCTCGGAGCAGCTGAAGGAGAGCGCGGGGCAGGGCCGTTGCCTCGGCTTTAAGCCTTCTCCTTCTCGTTGCTTTCTTTTGGGCCAAACCGTCTCTCCATTGGTCAGTGGGGCTGAGCCCCGCCTTGTTTCCGGTGTTTTCCCGTCGAGAAAATCATGAGTTTCAGTCCTGCCCACCATCTTGGTTTTCACAGCTGTGGCATCTTGGGGAACGCCCTGGTGCCACTGCCGCCTCTATCGCTAGTATGGTGCCAGCATTGGCCCCCCGTTGCTGTCCAAAAGCAGTGGCCGCGCTCAGGTTCCCCGCCGGGGCCGACCCGGGCCTGCCACGCCGGTGCCAGGGTCCTAGGGGATGATCGTGCATCTCGCACACCGCCCCGCCCGCCCCGGGGCCTCCCCAGGGAACGGTGGAGGCGGGGGAAGAAGCAGGACTGGGGCCGTCCCGGCTGGGCTGGTGGTGGGTCTGCTGCCTGTGCCACCTGAGCTGGGACTGAGGGACTCCCTTGCACAGCCCTAAATGGCTCCGGGCTGCGTGCCTCTGGCCCGCGCTCCCGGGAAACGGCAGAAGCAAGGACCGTCCCGTCCCCACTCTGGCCCCACGCTGCCGGGAGCCCGGAGGGCAAGGAGCCGCCGCCGCCCCGGCCTCGAGGGGACCAGGACTGTCGATGGCCCCGCTCCATCCCGGCCCCAGCTCAGCCCGGGAACCAGCGGAGTACAGGGAGAGCAGCCCCCTCCTCCCCCTCCCTGAGTCCCGGGAGAGCAGCTGGAGCAAGGGCCCCCTCCTCCCCCCCCTGCAGTTTTAAGGGAAATGGAATTTTACAAAACAGGTGAGTGGGGTTTCTTACATTCTTCCCCCTCCAAATCCCTTTTCAAATGACTACAATAGAGAAGGGGAATGTGTGACACTGAGGTTAAAGAAATTAATGACATCAGCAAAGCCTGGGAACTGTCTGGCTGTGGGTATCACTTTATCCAGCAAGGATTTCAAGGTTATAATGGATCAGAAGCGATGATCGCGAGTCAAATCAGCCTGTGCAAATAGGGAAAATATTATACCAGTATGTTTTAAACAGAGTATCATCTGTAGAAATCACTCCACTCTACTTGGAGCTTCTTAAGACTGAGAAAGCAACAAGTAGCATTTTCCAGCATTTAAAATTTAGTTGTGTGTACAACAAAAGCAATGGTCTTAAATTTGCATTAAAGAGGATTCAGTTAGACTTTAAGGCCAAACATCTAACAGCAAGGATGATGGACCCCTGGAACAGATTGCGAAAGCTTAAAGAATCGCAGGCTTATAGCCACAAGATAAAGATCTGTCAGGAATGGATATAGATGAACTTTCACAGGGCAGACATTTTATTTCCAATGATTTGTTGATAAAGCCTATATAAAAGAGAAAGAGCTCAGTACAATACCATCAGCATTTCTTTAACATTATGGACAAACTGCCTTCCTTTTAGTACTTACTGGTTCTGGCAGTGACAGGAGCCATTCAGTGCCTAAGGCAGCTTGCAGCAAAAGCAATGTAAGGGCGGGTGGGGAAATGTGATGAGGATGTTGACTCAGCCTATGTGATACATTGTGGCTTCAGAGCCTCTTGCCATCACGAGGTGCTCAGTAAAGAGGAAATGGTGGCATCACAGCATGCATGATGGTGCAGCTTGGTCCATCTAAGCCCACATAAACGTAAGTATTCGGAGCTCAACTCCTTTGAGTTTTGCAGCACATACAAGGATGCAGCTGCCTGGACCAGGGATGCCTTGATGCCTCCCTCTTATTTATCCCCAAACGTTATAAAGGGCTGCTACAGGAAAGTAGCTTGCCCATGTTTGGGCTTCTTATTTAATATCTGTGAGAGAAATCTAGCATCCCAATTGCCTCACTTCATCCTGGAGCCTGTTATAGAAGATAACAAGGTTACCTAGAGCCTCAGTCCTTACAGACTGCAGACGTTATTCTAACTTGGCTCCCTATAAAATGTTATGCATAGAAGAAAACACTTTAAAAATACACTTCAACAAGCCAAGAGAAAGAGATGAGAGTCAAAAATAGAGCATTTCCAGTCACAGAGTGTGTATAACCCCAGAAACTCTATTTTTGTTTTAGTTGTCAGCTTTCTGTCTAAGAGTACAAGAAAGTTCTGGGAGAGTAGAGGAGCGAGTACTTTAACATGCACACAAAAGCTTGTTCATTAGCAGAAAAAAAGATTACTGGATTTGCTATTGTATCAAGAGATTTACTACACTGACCTCAGCACATACTCAGTGATTCGCAAAGTAATGTCTTCTGAAATTCTCGTTTCTTATATCCATTTGGAAACTATGTAGTCATAAAATATTAGATAGGCTCCTGAACAGAAATAGGTGTCAAATCAAAGAAGTTGCATGGGTGAACAAAGTGGTGGCAAAAAAACTGAAAGGTTGGGATTAAGGTTGCATGGAAACTTCTATTTGAAATAATGTTCATAGCATTTTCTTAGCATCAAACTGAGAAACCCAGGACAGAGAGATTGGTTGGTCACCTGTATTGCCTCTTGTGTTTTCATTGTCTTCCTATGGGCTTATTTTCCTGGTATAAAATCTTTCTGTTCAGCTAGCAGAGACATAAGTCTAACAAGGAGAAGACAAAAGGAACACTGACCATTTGCACAAGACATGGAGACATGAAGGGAGAGAGTGTCTCTATATATCTGTATTTAGGATGCCTTTTAAAAGGACCTCTCCATAGACCTGTGCCATGGAGAAATGTTGGTTCTTCCTGGCATTGTGGTTTCAGTCCAGCTTTGGGGTGAGCTTTCTAGTCCATGACAGGGACATAATTCAGTGCATATCAAACTGGACAAATGTGAAGATCATCTCTGAAGTCACCTTAATGTGAGCAGGAAGGTGGTTTTCTGGAGAGCCAAGTGGCAAATTTGGGAACAGATGCTCAGTGTTGTATTGAATTGCAGAAACAAACTTCAGAACTCACGAAAGTTATGAAGCAGGTAGGTTTATTAGCAGCTGCTAAGCAAGGGGGATAAATCCAAGCCAAATTTGCTTGCTTTCCTCTCCATTGCAGTACCTTAAGTACATAGAAAACTGTATTTCCTGAAATAGGCGGAATAAATGGAGATGAGTTCGAGGAACAGAACACCCAGTCTCTGCCCCGTCTCTGCCCCAAATTCTGCCCAGCCATCTTCTCAAAAGCAGGTGTCCCTGATTTTAGACAATCAATGGGCCCATCTCCAGTATTGATGGGCGATCAGCAGGCTCGTCTCCAGCATCCTGTTAATAATTGGTGTGGACCCCTTTTTGATTACTATCAGTCCTGTCTTCATTATTTAATCAAAGGTCTTTGTTATCACCTCAGTATGGGGAGAGCCAGTTTTCATTTACCCAAAGCTGGTATCAGGATACCACAGCATAGACTCCCAAGCAGTTAGACTGTGGGTAGTCTGGTTTGTCCCCCATGTGCAATACTTGCATTACCAATGTATAGCCCCTACATCACAGTTCCCCCATCAAATAGCTTATGTTTGGATTAGCTAAGCAACTAGAAGAAAGGTTGTGTAAACTAGAGAATTTGAAATAATTACATATACAACAGATCATTTGTAGTCTCACAGCAATGAAATCAAGTCTCCATAAATAAGTTCCTAACAAGACTGAATTATGTTATTAAGGCATGACAACAGTCTGACTAAAGTTTAAATCTGAGAACTTTAATTGAAGGAATTACCCAAAATATTTTGTTGAATCATCATTAATTATCATCTCTATTTTCTCCTGCTGCACTATCATCTGAGCAGAGTTTCAACAATATGCCATTAAGGGTACTTGAACACATGCTTACCTTCAAACCTCTCATAGGATCCAACACTGCCATCTTAGTGGTGTGTGTGTGTTCTCAGCCACAGCCCTGTGTAGGCATCCAACACATTCAGCTGCCATCAGCAGCATGAACTCTCACATGTGTGTTAGAAGAGAAAACAGCACCAGGTATTTTCCTCCTAGTTGTATTTAACACTCTTGACAGCTGCTGAGCCTGTGATGTGCATCTACCCAGAGTGTACATCCTGCACAAGAGCTTTTGTAGCCAGCTGCATTGTGCAGCCATAGCTAACACGTGTCAGTGATGGGAGGTCCCTCTTCACAGCTTATTCCCTGCCCTGAGATCACTGTCCTACCTCCCATACCTGGTGTTTTATGCTTACTGCAGGGGGTTTTGTCAGTAGGCTGGGCGGAAGTGTGCTGGAGAGGCAGCAAGGGTGGCTAGCTGAGTCAGAGCTCAGGGCTGCAAGAGACTGCTATGGAGGATGGCAGCTAAACTCATATCAAGGGGGAGGATTGGCGTGGGATCTCAGTTTGTGCATTGATTGCAGGTTGTTTTATGGCCATTTGGTGCTGGTGAATTGTACAAGTTGCCAAGGGTCCCTGTGGGCTGTTTTGGCAATTACAAACCCATAGTACATGGAGGTGCATTGTCCGTACCCTATTCCTCCCATTTGCTGGGACTTTCCAGAGCTGCTTAAGTTGAACTAGGGCCTAGATTATACCGAGCCTAAAAGGGGGAAAAAACTTGAAGTGCAGATACAAGGAGATTCAAGTCTTTTTCTAATGTCTCCATGGAACCTGCTCAGCAGAAGCCACCAAGAAGCAGCCAGACAGTGAAGTCTCATGTTTTCCATACACTGTGGAGCTACAGGGATTAAGCCTTCTGGTGAAAACTTGTGTGTCCCACCTCAGTTTTGTGTGCTGATGACAAAAGGACTACCTGGTGTGAGGAACTGCATTCCCACACAAAATTTTAAACCTGAAATCTTAATTTTATTTTATCTTTTCTTTAGGACTCCTTTACTATTTCAGGACTTTTGGTTTAATTTATGCCTTGTTATTTGATTTCATTACACAAGGTACCAAGATTTATGTTAATAGAGGAAAATGCATTTTAAATGTTTCTTAATATATTTCCCTTGAAATACATGAAGATTACTGCTGCTGCAATAAACCCATACTCTCTAAATGCTAGAATGGAAATGTTTGACATTAACAGGCTGCTTTTAGAAATTTAATATCTGTAGCAAGGACATTGAGAACTTAAAACCAATGTCTGATTCTGACTCCATTTGAACTTTGCATGCTATTTGAGATTCATGGCACAGGGGAGTGTTAACTTTTATACATACCTCAAAACTTCTTGATGTCAGCCAGAAACAATTCCTCAACCAGAAGAATTCCTCTGTCAACCACAGGCAGCAGAATTCCTCAGGAGAGACTGCTTCCATGTCAGTTTGGAGTTGACAGGAACCAAGGAGAATGTGAAATCTTGTGAGAAAGTATGATCTTTCCTATTTTCCAGTCTCAACTATTTCCATGGAAAATGAATGCTAGGGAATACATTCAGATATTTTTATCTCAGCTGCAGGACAAAGATTAAAAATCTGGAGTGGTATGGGACAACTTTGGGAATAGTTGGGAATAGTTTGAATTAGCACTGAGATTGTGATGTACCCTGGTTAAATACATGGCTGGGAGACCTTGAAGGTGGACAGCCATCCTGCAGCCTTTACTGCATATTTAATTTGTATATTTCATTACTTTCAGAGCATGGAGGCAGGCTTTTCATGTTACTATAAAGTAGAAAATGACAAAGGGATGAAAAGACGTTGTTTCTAAGCAGGTTCTCTGCTCTGCCACAGCAATTTTGTTCCAATTAAGATTTTACTAGCTTATCTCACTGTAAGTCTGATGTAGTGAAGCAGAGATTAAGTCTGGGTTTAGAGTTAGAGCACTTTTGAAATTAAAGTATTATGGTAGTAGTTCATACTACAGTTATCAATCCTTAGTTCTTAAATGAGAACCATTTTTGTACACGTGAAACTCCCACTGAACTCTGCTGGCATTGCCAATGCAATGACTAATTGCTGAAAATTATTATTGCCTGTTCTGAATTCCTTTAGCTAAGAATTTAGATCATTTTGATATACATAGGGTTATTTAAATCCTTCTTTGAAAAATGAATGTCAGAGTGTGGGTCGAAGCATGACAAAGACCTTAGACCTCCACTTTGAGCTGTAGAAGCCTTGTCATAACAGACATTCATTTCCTGAGAAGGTTTTCTTTACATTCTGGGCATTAATTGCACAATGTATTGCAGAACTAAATGATATCTTTTCCTTGTCTTGAAATACTCTGCCAGAAGGAAATCAACCTCAAAGTGGTTATATATCTTGAAAGAACACAGACAAGTACAATGCTGCCTATGTCAAGAGAAACAAACAACAAATCCCAAACAAGCCCTAATCTGCTTTAATAATATCAATAATTTGCTGTTTTTTAATAAAGGAATCATTCTAATTAGTGTGTGGATATATTTCACCCTGGTTACATAGATATCAAAACTGAAATACACCACAAACCAGCCCAATTAAAAGTCATACATTCTTATCATCTCTTCATGCTTCCATCTATTTCGAATTATCACATGAGGCCAACTTCTAGTTGAAACAAGGTCAAAGTGGTTTCAAAGAAATCAGTAAAATTCATCTGCAGTTATCTATGTAACTGAAAGCAAAATTTGATCCAGTAAGTGCTAAATGATACTCTTAAATCGGAAGTACCATGCTCTAGGCACATGTATCGTCAATTCAAATTATATTTTATCTCTTAAATCCTTCCAGAACAATGAAGATACAAACAGGCCAGCAAAGGAATTCAGGAAGTCAATGAGGAGTACAGCATCTTTTCTACTATTTCTACTATTTATATTATCATTCCTATATAGAGTCACAAAATATTTTCTTAGATTGCTCAGTAATAAAGTTTTTATAGTTTTAATGTAAATTCCTTTTTGTGTTTGCTTGGGCATTTTGTGTACCTTTCTCTATGAAATCTAGAATAATTCTTTCTCCCTTTCTAGTCATTATGCATTGTTACCATTATTTTGTCTATGTTATAAAAGACTCAGAACTGGTTCTTTGCTGTATACAAATATAAAAGAAATCAGAGCTAAAAAGCTTAGGAGGAATATAGTAATATCTTCAGGTTAATCTGGAAACTAAATTTATCCTTTAATATCTTTTAAAGAGAAATCACAATATTATGGGGGAAAATTACTTATTTGAGCCAAAAAAGGTACTAAAGAATCTTAGTTAGGCGTTTTATCTGACTTACTAAGACTTCTGAAAATGTCATGTTTTCCACTTTGAAGGGAAAAACTGAAAGATGTTTTGCTATTCCAGTAATGCTGGGAATTACAATTCTCTGCTCATAAGCCTAAAAAAAGCCCACAGTAAAGCATCTTTTAGCACAATTTAGCTGCTACACCTTGAAAGCAAAGATCAAAATGTTAATCAGCTCAACAAAGTTGCTACATTGTTAACAGTCACCAAAAGACTTTGTAATAATGCTACTACTATACAAGGAATATGTATTTAACAGGATATTTGGATGAGTTTTGCAATTATACTCTCTTCCTGGGGGCTGTATTTCATTTTGTTTTTCTTAAAGAAACATGGGATCTGTATTTTGAAGTGTTAAATTTGCAAAGTCATTAGATTAAGTAGAATAGAGCAAAATCTAAAGAATAATATGTTCCTACTTGTCCATGTCCTAGTCATGGCTTCTGTGGGAGTTGAGCTAATCCTCTTAGATGAAGCACAACATCGGTGAAAATCTAAAGTTTTACTGTGTTATCTTCTTTCTTTATACGAACTTGATTATCTAGAGGATTATTTAATACAAATTATGGTTAATGAAAAGTCAATTTATAGGTAAAGAATTATTTTGATGACAAATTTATAACCAACTGTAGGCCATAACCATAAGGAATTCTTGGGTGGGAAGTAAAGACCTTTCTTTTACTAATCATATTCACTACTGTAACATCAAAGATACTAAAGTAATTTTTCTCACACAATGATTTACAGAATCAGATGCAAAACTTAATTGCATGGTGTCCACCTTGTGCAATTAATGAGACAGATCTCAAATGTTCAGGAGCTCATTCATTATCAAGAATCTGCCTCCCACCCACAATACTGTGTATAAAGGTACTGAAGTCTTGAAAAAATACTAAATACCCAGGTCTTCAAGACTGAGGTCTTGAAAAAATAATATATGATTATACATCTAAAGATTGTAAAATATACACGAAGTAATTAAATTAGGATGTAATGGATCACCTGAATGCTAAATAGTTAAAGCTTGTTTTTTTTACAAACTTAACAAGCATATTAAAAATGAGAAATTAATTGTCTATGACAGATGATATTAAAAAATGCTTGTCCCATTAATTCTATGCACTTAGACATTTAGATTATATTTCATGCACATAAAGCTTTTATATGCAAATGCTGGAGTGGGGATACTGGCACAAAGAATTGGAAGAGAGCTTGCTTGGTTATTTTGCCTAATCCTTCATGTAATTAGCCCCTTATCAGGTATTAGTACATATAATTAGAGTATTAAAAGAAAAATTTCCTAAATCATAAGTTGTTTTCCAGTTTAGATTAATGAGTATGTACAGTGTTTGAAGAAGACATTAAACTGTGGAAATCAATAGCAGATTGCTTTGATAGCATCAAAATAAAAGAGATTGGAAACATGAAAAACATCAGAAAGTGCAAAAAATGCTTCTAAGGTCAAAGATTATTCCCTGGTTTAAGTTAAAAAAGAGGAAGAAAATTGCCTCAACTCTTCCTATGTGTTCGTCATACATTTTTAAGGTATAATAGTATAAGTTAAATAAAACATAAGGCATTTTAGGAGTATTGTCATACCTTGGATACCTCATGTTGTCTGATGATCATCGAATCAAGCTGCCTTCTCATTTTCTCATTGACTCAGTCTTATTGGATACACAGCCACATGCTCATGGATTTCAAGAGATACTTTGCCAAGATGAAAGCATGTGAGGATATGGCCATCATGCATACGTCAAATATTCACAAAGGAAACTTGATGTAGAACATCTATTCTCATGAGTTTGACAAGCAGATCATCCAAATGTGATAAATGAATGACTAAAATGCCCATTCTAACCTCAATTTACTATAATTGATTAGCTATTCTATCTATAATTCAAGAAAATGGCTCTGTTTTCGGAAATGACAACTGAAAACTAGGAGAATGCTATATATGCACCTGATTTTTAGATTGCCTAAACTTTCTTCTGATGATCTGTGAGGCAAAGTCATGAACTTGCTATATCACAGTGGTGCTGGATGATGTGAATTAAAATTAATGCTGTCAGAGAAAGCGGACAGTTGTGTTCATAGGTTGTCAGTCATGTAGCTTCTGCGCCTACAGAGTAAATAACTCTAAAACACACCTCTGGAGGTTAATTCTCAATCATGATCATTATTCAGATACTGCATTATGTATGCAGTCCTCAATGCACCTAAGTGTCTGCATCATATCCATACTGTCAGCTCTGCACGTACATACTCCCACACAACACCCACAGCCCAGAATCATGTAGGACAATTTAGTTATAGCTGCAAAACACTCTCCATCCAAAATGGAGTTTGGAGGTGATTCACTATTGCATCTTTTTTGCCCCCCTAAAATTGCCTTTCATGACCTTGATACATAAAACTTAGAGATTACATTTTCCTGTTAAATATGCTAAATCCTAGTAGAAGTCATGGGTTTAAAAAAGAAAACACATGTAAAGAGAAGGTATTGCTGGCAGCAATTTAGGCAATTTGGTAATGGTGTTCCTCCTCCTTTACTAAATTTGTACTACATAATGAGATATATCTGTTTCATGCAAGTAACGATATAAACAAACATATGTGGTTCAATAGGACGGTTATGAAAATGCAGTGCTTTGCTCCAGCGATTGCTCTTGTCTGGTATGTCATTAATATGTACTTTCATTTGTACCATAAGCACTTTGGCACATGACTAGGCACTTTGTAGATCCCTTCAGTTAGGTGTGACAGGAGGGCATGCCAATGCAGTGGGAACCGGACATAAAAGGAGGGGAGTTGGAATGCCTTTAGGAGCTCAAGAGCTCAGACATGAGTCACAGTAGCCTGCTGCCACCAGAAATGGAGGTAGGGTGGCCAAGTTGAAATGAAGGGTGCACTGAATGGAGCACTTTGTCCAACTCAAAATGAAACATCATAATTAATTTCTTCAAGTTAGTAAAGCCTTATGTTTACATTTTTTATGGAAGGAGACCAAATCAGCAATGAAAAAGCTGTTTCCAAAAAAAATCTCTGGGTTTTCTGAAATAATTTTCTCTTTTCTTTCAGACCAGACTGCTTGCTGTTTTGATGAATGGTTTCAGTCTCACTAAGGCTACATTTTCCCTTTATTATCATTTTGTTTACAAACCTCCTTCCTTCTCTACCTCCTCTCCCATCCCTGGACTGATACTGCAGCAAACTGCTTCATCCAGTCCATTCCCAGCCAGCTGTGGGAAGCTGCTCATCTCTAATTACTCCCCAGAGTCTGTTGAAAACAAAACCTAGCAGAGCTGTAATCATATGTATGAGGAGGCTTCCTATCCTTTCCCCTCCAACTTGTACACACATAAATCCCAAATAGGAATATTTATTTCCCCATTGATTAAGGGAGAGTTTTTTTGGTTTCTTCTGGGTTCCCAGGATGACCAGCATTGGACACAGCCGAATGATATAGCCCACATTAACTGCCCCTCAGCTAGAAGCTACCTCCCTTCAGCTGAACTGCAAAAGGCTAAATATATGATGCTCTTAGTATATGGCATAGGTAGCTGGCATAGAGCACCACAGGCAGCAGCTAACCAGCTTGTCTTCACATTTACAAGGCTCTGGAGACACACACAGGTAATTACTGTGTCCTGACCAAGGAGAAAAATACATTAACACAATGGTTGTCAACTATGGGCCTGTAAAGAGCGTGAAGATGCACACTGACTTCTCGTCTTCCTCTGAGCTAGGTAGTCAGATGATTTGAGAGGAATGTTAGGATGTATGTCCAGCCATTTCTGGTTATGCTGAGGGCACATTCATCATGTTCTCATCCTGGCTTCTTACGTCTTTGAATGAGAAGAGGTGGGAGGAGGGAATGCTAGATGCAGTAGACTTGCAGCTAAGGGCAGAAGCCACATCCTGGGACATTCCTCCGTCCAGGCCCTTCCTTATGGCAAAATGTGACATATTAGAAAATTCAGTTTTCTGAACCTGTAGGTTCCAACTAAACTGATGAGGGGAGTATAAAGAAAAGGGGAAACAAAATATTTGCAGCTGTTTGAATGGGAAATTTCTGTGTCATTCAGACCTCAAAATCAGATTTTGTTCAGGCATTGGCACAAGTTGCTGCATTGTTTTTTACAAGACACCAGATGCTGATTTGATGTGCTTCACAGAAGCTGTTGGCAACCCAGAAGATTATGAGGCTGCTGATAAGAGAATGTACAGCAGCTCTGCAAAATTGTCTCATTAAGCATCAATAAAGGGTGAAGTGAGAGCTTTCATCTACATTTGATCTCAAGTATGTGGAGTGGTTGACCATGCCTGTTTTTCTGAGTAATAAAACTATTACAGTAAACCTTTCAGAAAGTATTAGATTAATTCACCATCCTTCACCCTTCACTTCCACTTTCCAGTTGTGGAAAATTTTTTTTAAACTGCTTTTTTTTTATGTCAACGCTTCAGAGGCTACTGCTGACCTTTTCTTATGTGGTTTTAATTAGAGATTATTTACAATGTACCTGAAGCTGTTATCAAAAGATTATTTTTGTGTATTCTGTGTTAGCAAACCTAAGTAGTAATTCCATCTAAAAATGTTGAGGTATAATTGTAAGTTTAGAGAGTAGCTGTAGTTGTGCAAATGTTTGTCATTTGATTTTTAGGTTTCTCTGACCTGCTTTAACAGATCCTTTCTAACTCATGCTAGAGTTTCTCTTGAGAAGCAGTCCCTTTGATGGAACTGCTCTAGGCTGCCTTTGAATGGAAGCAGCATCATGACAAAACAATAGGTACAATAGGTTAGAACAGAAACTGAGAAGCACATTTACATGCAGCATCTCCACATTTCCAGTTTAATTGAACCTGCCTGAAGCCATTTTTGAAGGCACCAACTTATGTAAAGAGTAGAGCTGGAGAATACCACCAGAATCTTGCTTCTGTAAGGGGTTGGACTTCATGGAGCAGCTACAGCTGTACCACTGCTCCAACCTCAACTTTGATCAGCAGCTGGAGGGGAACAGGGAAAAGAAGGAAGAAGAAATCATAGGCAGGAATTGTACAATACAGCCAGGGTGCCTTGCTTTAGGAGTCCCACTGCATTCCCAGAGTTCCTGTTCAGAGTCGAGTCATCTACGGTGACTTATCATTTAGTGAGAACAACAGAATTCAGATCAGAAACTCTCAAAAGGAAGATGGGCTATTTAAATAAGAATAACCATAGGAAATTACAATTGGTGGTCTCACATTTCTTTCCCCTGTGATCAAAGTTCATAATCTGAAATTTTGGAGCCAGGAAGGTGGTGCTGTCTTGGATTTTTGTTTTCAAAGTTGTAGTAGTAGTTAGCTATTTGCCATCAGGCTTTTCTAAGTAACATTGTCAGCATGATGGCAAAGGCTAACATTTGCACCTTGCAATATCTGAAATTTTCCAGTATGGTCATGTCCTAATTCGATGAAAGCAAACCTTGAAATGTCAATTATAGCAGAATAAATTAGAGCAAATACACATGTGAATAACATCATTTATAGTTAAATCATAACTAAACATTCCTAGCAGAGGATATAAACCAGAACAATTGGATCCAAACATAAGATTGAGATCTGGTTATGATCTTTACAGCTGAAGCATCTCTCTAACTATGCCTGAAAGGCATGTATAACAAACAACTTGCACTGTAGTATCTGAGTCACCTTTCAGCTGAGGAGGTAGGGGTGGTGAAGACAGGACTGAAAATTTGGATATAAGGGGCACCTCAGAAGCTGTAAAATAAATAGCCAGTGTTTGGATAAGTAAGGGAAAAAGTAAAAAGCTCTCTTAAACTTCATGTGTTTGGTTCTGAAGCTACAAAGCTGTGGAATTGTGGAGAAATAAAATGAAGTGGCAAAAGAAACTGAGCCAATCAGATGAGAATTACATAAGGTCAGATTCAAGCTGCAAAAAAAGTCTGTTCAGAGTACATCCACACCGTGTAATAACTTATCTGCATGCTTTGCTCCCAGATGTGGTCCTTTGGTTGTCTGCATGGGATGGAATAAAACAACTGTATTCTTCCACTTCCCTCCAAGTGTGATTCTGGGACTTTCCTCTGGACTGTTCTTACAGCAGTAGGGATGAAGAGCAAAGCATGTTCTTCAGCACCTCCCCATCAGCTCCACACTCTCAAAGTCCACTAAGCACTCTGCCATTACTCTCCCATAGCATGCAATAACCATACATGTTCTTGGGCTATAGAAATGCCACTCTCTTTCAAGATGTCATACAGTCTACATGAAAAACTGCAATAAAGAAACAACCATGGGATCCATAAGGGATCAGGACCAAGTGTTGGGTGTTTGAAGGCAGCTTGTTGATTCTAAGTTAAGCCTGTATGGTGGGAGTGTGACCCACTTTAAAACACTGCTCAGGGCACTTCACCAGGAAGATGCCACTAGCAGGGTACATGGTATCCTGTCTCTCAGAGACGTGCACCCAATGTGGGTTATGTAAAACTACTGTTAAAAATAAACAACTCTTGATATAGGACTCATAGATACCATTAGAATTCCAGAAAGCATTAGTCAGAGTGGTCAGGAAGTTAAAACAGAGGTTTATGGAATCAATTATATCTACTGCTAAACTGCAAGAAGTACGTGAACTTAGTTTCAACATACTAAAAGGCTTGTTGGGCATATTGGAAAAAGGTAATGATTACAAACAACAAAGAGCTGGTGACATGCTGGCTTTTGTACAAGGACAGTCAGACCTGTCTAGATTAGAGATTAGATAATTATGTTTAGCTATTTTAATAAGCTATTTCTGATCATGTGTAAATGTAGTCAGATTGATAATTAAATTAGCTGTAGTATAAATCTCTGCAGTCTTTCCTTACACAGGCTTAACTATAATTTGCAGCCCATTCATTTTAGTCTCTCTTCCCATCGTTGTGCCAAGTATAATAAGATCAACTTTTTGGTAGACCAAAAAATCACAGACATACCACATATAGCAATAAACCATAGATTCAGTGGTTACAGGTCTTAAGGTGTCACTTCAGAAGCCTTTTTTCTCCATCAGTGATACAGGTGTTGAAGACACAAGCTGCACCTTGTGGCTGTGCACAGAACAAAGACCATACAGGGGTCTCAAAGATGAAATGAATTGTGGGTAATGACAATTATTATGTAATGTTTGTGTTTATTAACAAAGTACATTGATCACACATCAGGGAAAGAGAAGACTCTTAACTGCAATTTTATCCTAGTTTGGCTGAGTGTGATCTGTGAGATTTTAGAACAGGTTGATATGCTTTATGTGAGTGCTAGTGTGAAAATAACAGCAAATAATAAACAGTTCTGTGGGTCAGAGTCTCTTTCCTTAAGAAATGAAACTATGGAAGATAGATGAGCCACTGGCTAAAAGGAAGAGTTATTATATAATAATAAAATATTACAGAAGACAGAGAGCCAGCTTTTCTAAACATTTTAGAAGTTTCAAGATATATCACTCTTGCTATGACATTTAACTAGGGCAGAAGAGCCCACTCTCATTCAGTTATCTGGAAAACATTACACCAAATTCTGCTCCTTGATATGTTTCCAGCAGCTGTTTAAAGACCATATGGACCTGCATGCACCTCAGAAGGCCTGAAGTTTGACAAATGCTTTACTACTAACTAATAAAGATCTCACAACATCTTGCACTTTGCAAAAGAGGAAGTGATGACACAGAGACATTGTGTACCCCTTCCACAGTGTGGCAAAGGCAAAGACAAAATGTGCCTTAGGTCAGACTATTCCATCATTAGACTACACTATTGCTGTTATTAAATCTTTATTAATTTCATATTCTAAATATGGATGATAATGAAGACAGAAAAAAACCACTACAGTAATAACACTAATATAAATATTTTTCATTTGCATTTTACTGTACACTAGTGATGGCAAAACATTTGCACTGAGGAAGCATCTTTGAGAGTAATGATCACCCCAGTGTGCAGGTTATGTACCTAAGACGTGTATTACAGTGAAGATAGAGTATGTCTTAACTTGTACATGCTGTCTGAGTGCTCACTTCTACACTGCACACAAAACATTCCTCAGATAAAAATTACACTATAATCTGACACAAAATAGAACTGAAAAATGAATTGACTTGGCTGAAATGAACTAAAAATTGTGATGGATGTTTTCTGAACACTAGTGAGCAGTGTAAACCAGATTCCATCCTCATTCTGTATTATAAATGTTTGGTAATGGAGGAAAATAAAAATAAGACATATTTTCACATTTGTGGGATTGTAAATAAGAAGGAGGTCCATTAAAAAAACATAGTGGGAAATCAGGGTGGGAGAAAAAACACATTATCAAAGTGAGGATGCACTAGTGTAGAATTGCAGGAACCTAACGATAAAACAGTTCCATGAAATCCAAAAGTACGGAAAATGTTTTTTCATAGAAATGCATCTCCACATCTCATTATGTCTTTGGGAGTTGCTTGTGTATGTTGCCGGCAAAGCACAGAGTGAAATTCTTCTTTGGAGTATTTTTCTGCTAGCTGGAGAATAAATGTTTATTAAGAGGTTCTGATTCCTGGAGGGTAGCGTTGCTAGTGGCAATGACTAGCGCTATTTTCTACTTTGTCAGACTTTCAGCTAAAAGTGAACTGAAAATTTCATGCTACGAGCTAAGAAATGGTATGTAGGAAAGCAGCAACAAAATTATGTTTATTTTCATCCTTCGTTCAAATTCCTCCCACATAGCTGTTGATCAGGATTTTTGATCTAATTTTTTGGATTTTTTTTCCGATCCAAAAGCATCTGGAGATAAGCTAGGAATATTGGAGAGTCTTTACAGCTTGTTGCTGCCTACATCACATTCTAACTTGATCCAGCTGGGATTTGTGATGTTCATTTGAGCATAGAGAGTGATATATTCTCTCCAGTTTGCTTGATGTAATCAGGATGTTTAAGCAAATTATCTCAAGTAAGTGCATCCATACAGTGCAATGAGACTAGCAGTAAGACTATGTGTACTGGCTCCATCCCTAGGTCAGTCATCTACAAGATAAAGAATCAGCCCTGTGGCAAGCCATTCTCTTCCAGCTTGAAGCCTCATTTGAGTTCTTGAAAAGCTTTAAGATGGTGATCTAGATATGGTTTTTAAGCTTTCAGATGACACTCTGATTGCGCTTAAGTCTGTTGTGCAGATAAGACTATGGTCATGACTCTGCGGTTTGCTGCAGTCCCTGGTGTGTCAGGTACATGGGAATACAGATCTACCAGCACCTTTGAGAAGGGAAAAGTCCCTTGCTGGTTTGTGAGAATCAGAAGAGGATGTGGTACACAGTGGTTTAAAATTTTATGTGTTCACCATATTCTAACAAACTCTGAGGCAATAATTACTTCCCTGAAATAATATCAACTGTGCTAACAGCATGAAAAATTTCCCAGTTTTGCCCACAGTTCATGAAATCACAACTATTGAGTGCATAGCCCAGATAAAAGGGCCCTTCTCCTCTACCTACACAGGTCTTTTTGGTTCTTCATGACTTATAAATAAAATAATCTTTGAAATTGATCAGAAGTTCTTTTGCAACCAAATGGCAAGTGCCTTTCAAGCCCTTAGAGAGATGGGGGAAATCAAAATGATTTTTGAGTCACAATTGCATTTTTGAAGTGTTCAAAAATGAAAATAAGTTCCTAAGAAAACTCTGAGTTTGATCCTGTCCCTGGAGAAGCATTCATAGGTTCAGTGATGTCCATGGAGTTATGTCAAATTACATGAGCTCCATATTTGCTTTAGGCCATTTTACTATCACAGACAGCAGCAACATGATAAGGATCACAGGTTTCTGAAAGGAGGGCAAGTGTCACTGATAGTCTGGTTGTAAAAACATCAATCATTAATAAAAAGGTCATGAATGACTCCAAGGGATACAAAAGAAATATTTCACTTCTTTGGAGCTTTCTTTTGCAGTCCCTTTATTTGTATGTATCAACCACATAGCAGTAGCAGGCACTGGTTAGGTAATTACAGATGGCATTTTGAACCAGCACTCTCTTAACTCTGTGAGCATGTAGAGACTAGAAGCATGAAGTGTTACCTGAGCCAGAACACAGTAGCATCCTTGGAATCAAGCTCCAAAGAAAGTTAAGGCAAAAGAGATGCAATCTCAAAGCATCAAGCACAAAATGACTCAATTATTGACTTCCTCAATGACTACTACAGTAGGCAATGAAAGCAAGCTTACACTCCAGGGTGACAAGAAAAATTTGTGATAATTATGGAAATCAATCAGTGTTTTATTTGTCCACGGTGTGCAGGAATTTCTCAGGATCCAGAGTATTTTTTTATTCCTGATCCAAGTATAAACAAGGAATATGTCCTGAATTAATCCAAACTTATAAGTCTGTTTTTCCAAGATAAAGGCCTGTAACATAAGAAAGAACACAGTTCTACTTTAGGGGTCACAGAAACTGTTTGACTTCCTAATCTGGACAGCAAGAGAGGTGAAGATCTCCAATTCTTGCACAATACATCATCCAAAATGGAATGAAATTGTAAATAAATTACAAAACACTGAAGATTTTATACTATGCATCTTTTCCCCCTCTTTCGCCCAACTAATGTTAGTGAGCAAGTATGAATGGATAGTACTAGAATCAACTAATAGTAGGGATAAGCCAAAAGTATTTGTACAGTTTTTCCTGTTCCCTGTCTGACCTGCTCTGTTTTGCATCAGTTTCTGCTTTAAGGGGTAGGACTTGTCTTTCTGTACTGTGGTTTGTGTAGTGTCACAGATGCTGATATTTATCTCTTGCAGTAAAGGTTTCTGTTTGATCTTGCCAGTGTGAGAACATGTATGTTATTTTCATCAGGGCCCTTCCAGTCACTCGATTCATTAGTTTTTCACAAAACAGGATTATAACTGGGCAGTGAGAGGGGAAAGTTGTATACACAGAGTAAAATTTAGCAATTCCAATATTTTCTATAAGATGGAGGCTATTTTGAGGTTTTCCTTTGAGGAAAAGAAAGGGTATTCTCCCCAAACAGAGGGTAATGGCGTTGATTTTTCCCATCAAGTGCTTGTAAAGTATTTCTTTAATAAACTTTTACCTTCTCCCTTCTTAATTCTCAAATAGTTTTGTGACACTTGCTCTGAGCATACATGCCCTGCCTCTCCCAGTCAGAGATAACAAATGTCCATAACAAAACAGCACATCTTCGTTTTTCACAACAGACTTGCTTTCCCACTGGTTGCTTAAAAAGCAAAACTAATGTTTTTGTGGGGGAGCAATTTAAGATAAGAGAAACTGTGGGTATTTGCCTGTCAGAGACCATCCCAAGCTGACATTATAACCTTGTTCTGGTGGTTTATGAACTTTCCTGTGGCAGTATCCACAGAAATAGTTTTGGATCATACAGTAGAATTATGAATTTGTAACACTACTGCTGTCACAGGAAGGTGTTCTCCTAAGTGGCCTCTGACTCACTTGGAGGAAAATCCTTTGAGATGCAAATCAAAGGTATTAGTAGGAAGCAACTCATATTCATCTGCAAGAAGAAGGAAGAAAAAAGTAGAAATCCCACTATTTTGGGATTACATCATCATTCTCATAGCATCAGTTGAGTGTTATTATTGGGCCATAGTTACTCCAAGGCTGTTTGATATCCTACAAATGCAAATATAGGTATCAAGTCCCATAGAAAGTCTCCTGTGGAGATGTTGAGGGAGAACAACATTAAGGCTCAATTTCAAATACCAAAGTCCAACATACCTGCATGTTCATGTTTACACGGGAATGAAGGCTCTACACTCTCTGTGTCCAGCCACAGCTCTATGAAGTTGCTCAAATAGAGTCACCTATTGCCATCTGAATTAACTACAGGAGACTGGCTGGTGTGAGACAGGACCTGTCAAAGACCTATGCTTTTCTAAATGGCTGCTAGAGCCATGTAAGATACCATGGGGAATTTCTAATGCCACTTCATACATGCATTCAGCCATCTGAACTGAGCCCTAAGTCTCTACTGCTTCTTATGAAGACAGCAAAGCAGCAAGCAAAGCCCAAGAAGTAAATGGCTCTGGTCACCAAAAAAACTGAGCAAACAGTGCAGGTTCTCTTAATCAAAATATTTTCCAAGGCAGAAATTTCTCTGGCAGAAAATAATTTTCTCTCTGTAGTTGCCCCAAAGTAGAGTGGAAACAGGGCATCTCTGTGTTTTTCTCTTAACTGACTTCTTAAACTTTAAGATCTTCTCTGTCATAAGACCAGTAGCATATGAAATTCTCTGTGGGAAGAGTGAGTCCAGCTCAAGGTCTAGAAAAATAGTTGATATCCTGAGATGATGAACTGTGATAACTAGCCAACTTAATTGCCTGTCAATTCCTGTTGTTGGTTCTCTTTGCCTTTCTCAGATATCTATTAGATGTCATTGAAGGCTGTATTTTAATAGGAAAGACATTTTTTTACAGGAGGAACAGCATCATTATTCTAGTGCTTTACAGCCCCAAAGTGTTTTGGAACCTACAGGTGTTAGTTATTTGCTGTGCAAGAGGTCCCTATTGTCTAATTTTCCACAAAAATATGTGACTCATTCATCCTACAACAGTGTGGGACCATAAATATCAGGCACTTATTCGCTCAACAAAAGGCCGTGGTTGAAGAATGCAAGTCTCTACATAGTAAATGCTCAGGCTCAAAATATACCAAACCTGCTACAGGCAAAAGCTTTGTTGTAGAATTTCACATTACAAGGTAGAGCATGTAGTCGGTAGTCCCTGATTAGAATTATGCTGTCTGCCTTTAATAACAAAAATAGCAACAATTAAATAAATTTTGTTGCTCTTCATGTCTTAGTACTCTTTTAAGGCCAAAAATATGCTCATTGTGTCATGAACTGTTTCCAGTCAAAATATGGTTGACAGATTCTAATTAATACATTCAAAAGGTCAGCTTTAGTAAAGTTTCCCATAGACACTTCTATAGCAGTTGTATTCCTAGGGGGCAATAAAACCACAGGGAGATTTTGCACTGTAATAACTCTTGGCTGTTTATCTGTGCTCAAGGTTATTTGGATGTTACATGTTATTCCTGGCAGAGGAGTATCAATTGAAATAGTAAAATACCAAGAATCTTTCAGGTAGGCAGCTGCATCATCCTGGAGATTTTTTTTTTACCAAAACAAATTCAGTGATCTTAGCCCTAACAGAGCTAGAAAGAGCTCAAGAACACATACATAGTCCACTCACTGAATTTCCACTTAAACTATTCACTGCTGTGATGCAAATCAAATAACGGCATAGAAATCCATTACAGAAGTACTACTGGAGACTCCAGCATTACAGGGACATTGACACCTGAGTGCTAGTTCACAAATTAATGCTTTGGAAACCAAATTCTAACACAATAGCTCTTCAGGGGACATCTGGAGGAGGAAAAGCATATTAATTTGGCTTTGACAATCTCACTTGTTTTCTTGGCTCCTTTTATGCTAACATCCATTTCAAACCTAGCACTTGCAGAGTCCACTTACCCTAGTACATGTCTGAGGATACATGCCACATTTCAGAACTTTAATCACAGTCACTGAACATTGTTCTTCATAACATAATTTAGTTCTGCAGACAAGACAATTAAAATGTCAAGCTTCATCTGTTTCTAGAGCAATCTCGCAGTTAGCTACAGCCTTGGCAGGGATGTGTCTTCCTACAGTCCTTGCTCTTTCCTTCCCCTGTTCAGATCCTAGAATGTTCAGAAGCAAAAGCTCTCAGCCTGAAAGACTTTTTAGTTTCACAGGATCCCTGGTGAAATCCAGAGGGTACAATAGAAATAGGCATAACTTTCCAGCAAACTCTCCAGATGTGCTGCTCAAGAAAATATGGTTCTCTACTGTAGGAGCTGCCAATCTTCCACTCCCACGAGTAGGAGTAAGGCAGCTTTTCCCTGTGATGAATTTCCTGCAGTACTTTCAAGCTTCAGTTTCTAAGTAGAGCATGTGATTTAATGAGAGGTAAAGCCCACAGCAGGGAAGCAACATCAAACAAGATGGGCAAAAAGGTCATCCTCTTCAAACATTCCTACATATGAAGAGAAATAGCCACTTGTGTCATAGTATTTCGGTTCCAGGGTAAATGCTGTTCAATATGTATATTAGACAGGTCTAGGGTCTAACATGAAAACTACCATAATAAAATTATACTGCACAGTATCTCATTCACATCATAATTCCTAAGTACTGAACTCCAGGTTGTTTCAGCTATACCTTAACCAAAAATTGAGTTTTAAAATATTCAGAGGAGGACACTTCAGAAAATTAGAGTTCACACCAGAATCTAGAGAGTATGGGATAAAAATTCAGTGCAGATAGAAGTAAGAGAACATGTAATTATGAAGGGAAAGGTGTAGTGTAGTCACTTCTTCCTGTTTCTCTAATGTTATAAGAACATTACTCTCTGGAAAGATTAATGGCCCATGCATATAGTTTAGAGCAAAGTAAGAGGAAAAAACATTTCAAACAGCAGCTCTTTAACCTGCCCATTGCACATCCAGAGAAGACTATAGCATCATTTTCATTGTCAAAGCATTGAAATAGTTTATGGTCTTCAATAAATATCTCTAATTATAGATGGTAGAATATTGAGGGCTTTGTGAAAGAGTTATGGTTTAGACCTTTAAAGGATCTGCCAGGCCTGAGTTCTGTTTTATTATGGATATAAACGCTGGGCTCACACTACTGGGAATGTCTAATCCATGACTAACCAGAAGGGTTGGAGTCCACAGCATAAAGAAATAACCCTGAGGTCTGCACTGGTGAGTAGTCAGGAACGTTAAGCAGTAGAAGGCAGTAATTGCACAGAATTACACAGAATTAATAAGTTGGAAAAGACTATGGAGATCATCAAGTCCAACCTTTAATCAAACATGCCAGAATTTACAAGATAAAGATTTATTCTTAACCTGATTCATAAAAATATTGGGTAGCATATGGATCCTAATCTGGAATGGTCTTTGAACATATTTCATCTGGAAATAAAAAGAAGTATTTTATGGCAGAATAGTAACAGATTTCTCTGGGTTGAGATTACAGACACCTGTACCCAAGAGTAAGTTTGGGCCTTAGTGACCATTTAATTATGTGTGCTCCCTATTCTATGTTATTCATATGCACAGATAGGAACTGTGCATGTGACTCCAATTTTGCTAAAAACTCCACATATTTCTGATATTGGCTATAAATAAGAAAATTTTAAGGTAAAGTAAAAATCTAGAAAAAGGTACTTTCAACTTCTGGATAGATTATTGCAGGCACAATATTATGACCCCACTATTTTCCCCCCACCTGCCCTCTGAATTTTTGGCATACTCTTGCTGTCATATGCCTTGCATTGTTTGTTGCTTTAAGTGAATACTAATGTTAAAAAGAGAGTGAGTTCATAGCAAATTGAAGGAACACTGAATCTAATCAGTGTTAGGTTTGAACTTCTGCAGTGTTAGAAGGGTTTGCCAAATTATAGTGTTTACACAGTGCAGCTGCTATTCCTGAGCCTGCACATTGTACCCCTAGGTAGTGCTGCATGTAGGTGCCAGAAGAGTTCAGGACTATGGGTGCATGTGCAGAAATGTCTTGATGCTTTGTTGCAACCTATCTGCACAAGTAATACCAGAATCTTAAGAGAACCTCCTGTGAGGAAAGTTCCATATTTTTCACCTGATCTCACTCAAAGCCAACCAGAACAGAAGCACATGAAAAAGTTATGGGCAAAGTAAGTTAACAACTATTTCAGGCTTCAAAAGGCATGCTGATCAATTTAAGTTTACAGAGAAGCGTAAAGTTACAAAAACAAATAGGAGATTAGTTTGGATGGAATCAAGATGGTATTCAAAGTAACTCTGAATGCTGTTTTTTCCTCATAGAAATTTACTTTATGAATGTAATATGCTTTATATTTCACGAAAAAAATATAAGCAATAAAGCCTCGATTTTACAAAAAAATTCAGCCTATACAGCATATAGGAGCATTACCTGATGGAATCCAGAACTGGAGATTTCTTTCTATGTCAGCTCTGCAGGGTGGCTTTCAGTTTGTTATACATATCGATATACCTTCTGTTTATCATAAATTGGTAGAATATGCTTTTCTAGTGAGTAAGTAATCTTGCAGAACTATGGGTAAAAACAGACTTATGTACCAGCTAATACCAAATATTTATATCAACTTGCTTATATAGCTGAAAACATCACATAGATATAAGCTGAGTGGAAGTCTCCAATTGTGAAGCATTAACTGGAAACCAGGAAACATCAGTTGATTATCAGCAATAACCTGTCGGAACCAGCAAAATATTTTGAAGGCTGTTAGACACATACACAGGATTTAGGAAACCAAAATCTAGCTTATATGAAGTCAAAGTAATAGCAGGAGGAAGATGATACAGACACTAGGTGAGAAACTAAGAAAAGAGTAATGCCAGAAGGGATCTGGAAGCTGCAATTGAAGTTCAATTGAATTAAAGTAAACAAATCAAAACGTTGTAAAGTTATAAAATTGTAAAGAACAGCAGCATACCCTTGAGTTTTTGTGAATGAAAGTTCTTATTGATGTAGAAAGAATGTAACAAAAATCTGAAGTATAAAATTTGTTTCAGTACCTAAAACATAAATACATTTAGACCAGGCTTTCTTGTATTAATTTCATGGCATGCTGTAGGCAAAGTGAGTGTAGTGGAGGAAACAAGAGAATAAACAACAAAGACAGGGCTCAGTGGGTGTAACCAAAAAAATTAAAGGATATGAATAATCAGGAAGACTATGTAAAGACTGTGAAAAAACTATGTATTCCGCAACACTAATAAAAACTAGAGCTACTCTTGAAGTCTTACTTTTACAAAACCCTACTTTTATAAAGGGAAGACACCAGTATTTTTATTTATTTATTTATGTTAGACATTCTAAATGTTATTAGTTACAGAACAAACATCCCTATGTTGTTTGTGAAAAACAAATGAAAGAATGCAAAGCAAATATGCAAGTAAAGGAATAAATGGTGTTTATTCAACTACTGTTTTGTGGAAACAAGGAATGTTTTAATATTAGTTTGTAAACATCCCAACTATTTCCATCTACATGCAAATTAGTTTAAAATAAGCACATGCAAAACCAAGTTAAAATTTGAAGGAAAAAGCCCTTAAAAATCAATAAGAAGGGGTGAAAAAGAATGAAGAAAATCCAGAAGTTAAAAGCAATGTTCAAACTTTTTACTTGCTAAACAATGTTAGAAAGCAGTCAAGCACAGAAAGTTAAAAAAAAAGAGTACTCAGCTTGTATAAACTCAGTTGTGAACTGGCAAATGAAAGATTTTAGATAGGGCTGTCTGCCAAGAAGAGAAATGGAAATCCCAGCTGTAATTGACTACTCTTCCTCTGGAAGCAGCAAAGCAAAAGCAACTCTTGCTGTCTCTCAGAAGTTCCCCCTTTCTGTGGCTCTTGCAATGTAGACCACCTGGCTCAAGGCAGGCTGGAGATTTTTAGGATTTGCAGCTGTTTCATTGAGGTGTTTGCATGAGGAGG
Organism: Serilophus lunatus; assembly: GCA_013399895.1. Lineage (NCBI taxonomy): Eukaryota > Metazoa > Chordata > Aves > Passeriformes > Eurylaimidae > Serilophus > Serilophus lunatus. Next base: position 495 of record VXBA01005129.1, on the reverse strand, counting down.
CAAAGGATATTTGGGGGAAGAAGTGTCTGAGCTGGGAATCTCTTTTCCTGCCTGCCAGGGAGCTCTGGGAGGGAAAAAGGGCATGAATTGCCCCCAGATGTCTTCCCTCTTGTACCAAGAGAGAGGGGCTTACAGTGCTGGTTGCTCAGCTTGCTTCTGTCAAGGAGAATAATCAGAAGAGAATTTGCTTTTCAACTATAGAGGTCATAAGCTTTGAATAAACTATATCAACTGTACATCCTAGTTAAGTGTCTGCTCTGAGCCGATTTACTACTTTCCTCACTGGGATAGTTAGTGTACATGAAACTAAGGACATGTCATTTACTGTGTGGTGGTTTTACCACTAGGGGGCACAACAGTGATGAAAGACCGAACAGAAGTGAACAAGAGCTAACAGTTTATTTTCTATGGGGCACAAAAACTACAGACCCCCCTAAGCACTAACCAAATACACAAAACAGACCCGACAACGTCAAGGCCCCACTCGAAATGGTT
>VXBA01005127.1:2456057-2511827 GCA_013399895.1 Serilophus lunatus | reverse complement strand
GGCGGCGAGATCCTCTGGTGGCGGAGGTGGGAAGCGCGAGGGGTAGGACCGGGTCTCCCCAACCCCGAGCTGCCTCCAGTGGGCGGCAGAGCGCTCGGTTGTTCCTGCGCGGTGACTGTGTGCCGTGAGCGAAGCTGTATGTAGCCATCGAGCCACTCAGCCCTTTGGGAAGACCTTCATAGCGTCCCCTCTTTCCTTGCAGTGTGGCAGCATGCCCCAAGGGTCGAGCAGAATTATGTGGTTCATTAATTATTGCTACTTTCTCCTCAGACTATAAGCAAAATAAAAGGTGATGTTTAAGGTTTTCTTTCTGTTGTCCTCGGTGAGCTATGTGTTAATGCCAAAGGGATGCTTTAGCACCACTCTCCGTTACACTTCATGCCTCCGTCATTTCTGCTTCTCCTCTTCATACTCACATGCTTTCGTTTTACTTTTAAGCACACTCTGCCTTTGCTGAGCCTTTTCAAATTGTATCTTCAGGTAAGGATCATGATTATCCAGCATACGTTTTAACAGAAGATTTTATCCTATTCTTTAATGATGGTAAAATGTTTATATTCTCTAGCACAATAAAATGGATCCATATTTTAACTTACCTTTCATTTCATTTTCACAGGAGGCAACTATCTTTTCAACCTGAGGGATACCTTTGTGTTATGCCTCGTGCAGTGGGGGAGTCCCAGAAAGTAGCTTATGCAGGGGTCTACTTAGCATAAAGGAGGGAAATGTCAAGGAAGGGAATGAGACTCACACGTCAAGTGCCTTACATGCTAGAACTGGGAGCCCTCTCTATCACTGAACAGTTTGGGCACCTGAACTTTTCTGAGGTTAAATGCTGAAGGTTAAATACTGGTGGTTTTCCTGGCACTCCAGTGCTACCTATACCATGAGCAGTACAGAAAGGAAGTGTGGCTGCTCTGAGACAAACAATGAAGGGCCTGAAATCTGTCTCCTATACCTCCTGGAATCCTCTAGCTGGAGGCTTACTAGACATTTCTAAGAGCTTAGAGCCAGTTTATTCTGACTGAAGGTCTCTGTAGCTACTGCTGGAAGCGCTCTGCTTCTATAAATAATTAACTCTGCCTTCAGGTAGGAAGTTGAACTTCAAAGGTCCAGACACTTTCTGTGTACCCTCGGTTTTGTGCTTCAGCAAAGGGCTCTTCACTCTCAGAGCATATGGAGAATCCCTCCTGATGCTGCCATGCTGCAGCTTTTCAACAGCTTTGCGTGCACTTGCTGGCAGAAGCAGGGGCAAGGAGGAAGGCAAGCCTGCTTCTCTGGGGCCACACGAGCCCTGTGCAGTTTTCCTGAGGACATCAATAACACCAGCTTGCAGCGAATGAAGAACTGAGTCCAGATCCAGAGGCCAAAACTGCTGTGCATGGCTGGTTCCAGCATTTATTATCATATATCATTGTTGGTCCAGTCCATTGCAACCTATCAGTATTTTTCAAAAACTCTCCAAATACTGAAACTGAACTAAGCTGGTATCTTCAATCAACATTCTCAATTTTCTTTTCACTTTGTTTTTAGCCAAGGCAAATTTAAACAGCAGCTTTTAAGACATGATGACTGTGAGAAGTGGTAATTGCTTTTGAGCATGGCCATGAAAAGGCAAATAATGCACTACCAAAATGTCTAAATTAGTGGTAATCCTGGGAATATCTTTCAAAAATCATTTGGGCTTCATAAAATATAACTTCCAATCTTCCTGCCCTACTCAAAATTGAACAAATGTCTACAACAACACAGTGGAAGATGAAAAGGCAAGGATGTCCTCTGAGAGTCACCATGGAATGACCATACTTAAGTATTTGTAGTGACATGAAAGCATACAAAAAGCCAGAAAGAATTCAAGCAATTTGGTCATTTTGGTGTCAGTTCCAATCTAAGAAGCAAGGGCATTAGAGGAAATATATCCATCCTTATTACAAAGAACTTTATCTCCAGATTTACAAAAACAAATAGCTGTGTAAGTATTACATTCATCTTGCCTGCATAAACTGAAAAGCAAAGCAGTTTCATTCAGTTTTCTTGAGTTTCACTCACACGTTGAGCAAGCATTTTTGAAAGACAAGATTATTTCATAAACACTTCTTTCTCAGTTTTGTATAAATATGTTTAGTATTCCACAGAGACTGTATTCTATTTAGAAAAAAGCAGAACACAACTTGAGATAACAGAAGAGAGTTGATGTTTAGAAAATACGTTATTGCTTAAATTGATTCTTGGAGTAAGTTGGCACAGCTCAAATGTAAGAAATAAAAGACGTTTTCCATTGTATTCAATTTGTTCTTTCTTAATGACTGCAAGTAAGGAAATTTGGCATCAGACTGCACACTCTATGGTGCTGAATTGCTGTAATTCATTTTTCAACCTTTTTTTCATGAAAGCATACAGGAAAAAAACAATGAGAAGCAATTCTTATTTATTATTCTCTTTGGCCGTGACTAAGCTGTGAAGTAGATGTGTCTTGCAGGGTCTCAGTTCACCTATGCTGGGGACAGTGACACAGCTCACTCCACTCCAGAAAACCCAGGCTACTTTCAGGGGAAAAAGAGGAAATTGATGCACATCCAGATAGCACCTCAGCCTGGAGCAGGACAAGGCCAAGGTGTTTTGTTTAAGCCAGGATCTGGGAAATGCTCTCATTTCCCACAGTTCAGATACCATCTCAGTGGGCAATGGTCTCCCACACAAATAGTTCCACTGACTTTGGAGAGATTTAAATTGTTAGGTATTGTGTAATGCGAGGCAATGGTTTTTAAGTATTCCAGGCTTGGATCTGCTTATTGAAGCATCTTCAAAACTATGAGACAATAACCAGTACTCACACACAAGCACGAGCTGCAACGTGGCTGCTTCTTCTTCTATCATTTTCATTCTCAGCAATGATTAGGAAACTTCAACCTGATTTACTATGTCCATCTTAACAGAATGAGCTCTAATCATTATTTTCCGCCTTTACCTTCAAACACCGAAAGCAACTGCCAATAAACCTGGAAGTGATTTTTGTACAGAATGTCTGTAGTGCCATATGCCTTTAGCAGGTAATTATCTGGTCCACTATGCAGCAGGTAAACACTGATAAATTGTTTACTAGAATAAAGCAAACAACCTGATCCTTTTGACCATGCTACTCTGCTGTTTGCAGGTAGATCCATATTCTTTGAAGATGAGACTTTCCATGTAAGTAAAATAGATCAGATATAGAGATCCTGGCACTGAGCTCTGCAATGGAGACCAAAAAATAATACTGAGCTATACAGTGTAAGAGTCAGACTTCAGTGTAAACAAATAAAACAAAGCACAAAAACCCTCTGGGGCTGAAGAACTGACCTGGAGAAGATGCTATAAGGATGGCTCTGAGTTTCTCATTCATGAAACTTGGTCACAAAATTCCCCAAGATTCTCATCTCAAGAAATAGCCATGGGACTTTATTAAAAAGTTTTGTCTCCAATAGGCACTGCAATTTTTCACTTTTTTTTTTCCCAGAGGGTCAAAGCGATTCCTCAAAGGGATGATGAACAAGGAATAGATGTATGAGATTTTTTCTTGGCAATGTTTAGGAATTAAATGGTTGAAGAGAAGACACACAAGAATACCAAACAGTTCCCCAGTTCCAGATCAGACCCTCACCACAAAGTGAAACACAAACTCTGCTCTCTCTCCCAAAAAGATCATGGGGCTGATGCTCCATTGCAAAATAGCACCTAATTCTGAAATGACTCAGTTCACTGTCTTCACTCAAGACATGTACATTTCTAGACAACAGGGAGGATGTGCCAAGTGCACACATATGATAACTGCATTCATGTGTGCTTTCCAGTCAATTCTTCAGTGACTTTTTGGTCTTTCTAAAAGGATAACCAGTATAAGAATGACATTTTGCAATCAAATGTTGTATGTGTTTTTTATTTAAACATTGAGATTTAATTACAAAAGCTTCTGGAACAACTAAAGGATGCCAGGGAGGAAAGAGCTGAAAACTTAAGACTGCATTTTCTCATTCATTGTGAAAACAAAACACATTGTCAGCAGCAAGGTGTTTTATAAAAAAGTTTCAGATGGACAGTACAAAGACCCTTCTGTCAATATTGTCACTGAAACACCTTGCTGTCATGAAGCACATCTTTTTTTCTGATCATACTTCCCAGTGCTGGCTAACTGGTTTTTGCTGTGGGAAACAAGTAGTAATTATTGCAGCATAACCTCTGCTAATATAACACAATCTTTGCCTTGGGAAAATGTCCAAACATCATTTACTTAACCCTGATAAAAAATGTCTACTGCTGTTGTTAAAAGTATGTTCCTAATCTATGTTAGTTTCATGCAACATAACTCTTAATTTTTGGAATAAATAGTGAAAATCATCAGAGAAAACTCCTTGGAACGCAAAATCCAAACAAACTTTTTTGTTTAAGGGCAAGATTCCACCACCTTTATTTACACAGGTAGCATCTTGCTCCCTTTGTTATTTCACTGCAAGCTAATGTCTCCAGCAGTGAAAATCAGCATAGTCTCATTAGGATTTACTGCATTGTATTTAACTTCCAATGAAAATTGGGCTGAGCAGTTTTATCTGTGGAGCAATGCACTGCCTGTAACTAGTAAAGGTGCTCAAACATAGCCCTACAATTAATAATTTGGCACATTTACAACTGGCGTTACTCAGTAACTTGTTGGATGACAATAGTAGAGCTCTTCTGTAAAATATAGGTTAAGCCTATATTTGTATGACTGTACATCTGAAGTATAAAAACCACGATATGTAGTACACATGAACAGTTAAAAAATATAACTTATTTTATTTGTAAACTATCAATGCAAGATACTTAGCAGCAAAGAAGCCATTTTCAATGTCTTCTGATCTTTTATAAAGATCCGTTGCTGTAAGTAATATAATCATCTCCAAAACATCTGAGGTTACATGTAGAAACAATCAAGGCAATATTATTTGTACATATTATTAAACATGCAAAAAACTTCCTGAAGAATATTGCCCAAATGTAGAAAGTCATCTGGATCTCAAATTTTCCTTGGTAGCATCTGTTTTGAAAGTATGGCTCACATGTGGCTTCAGAATACTTCAGTTCATTTTGGAGAATTGGCACCTTTAATTACAGGCTCCCTATTCAAATATGTGGCCCAGTAAACTAAGTTAAAAGTTCCAAACAGCACTGGAAAAATTATCCGGGACATTTTGTCAATCTTACTGATACTGTTGTAAGTCTTTTTGCTTTCTGCAGGCTTTTCTTCTGCAGGCTTCACTGGAGCAGATGTAGTGTTTGAGATGACAGATGGGGCTGAGTCCTTTGGCATGTTTGGTGCAGGGGTCATCTTCCCAGTGCTGTAGGTATTAGTTGCTTTATTTCCCAACAAGTTGCGCTCTTTTTTCTGCAGTGTAAAGATCAGCACATTAGACCACAGGAAGAAAAAGTGGAAACATGTTCTCAAGATATTAACCCAAAAAGCTAAGCACCACAATCAATCAGGCTAATAAAAGCCTCTTGGCTGTTCTGACTTTGACTACCAGATGATTTTGCCTTGATTTTGTAGCCCTTACTCAGGTTAAACTTCCCCAGATGCCAGAGAAAGCTGAGACTGACTGGCTGAACCTGCATCCCACCTGGCATGTGCATTAGCAGCTCCTTTTGTAAGGGTGATGTGCTCCTGCACCTGCAGAGGCTGATTCAACTCAACTCAACTGCCCTTTGCCATTTATTTAGGACAGCACAGAGGGAAGACTTTGCAGAGATACGCTTCACAGTGTATGTCTGCTATTATTAGAAGTATGGTCACTGAAATCCCATGCCATGTGTACCCAATGCCCAATATCTTTCTGTAAAAATTCCTCTTCATATAGATGATAGAGACAGTCTTTTTCCATGAACAGAACGTCTCATATTTCCTTGCAAGTTTTCCTCTATAGGAAGAATATCATGAGATAATTAAATATCTTTTTCATGTGGAAAGTGAAAACTGACCATTCAGTTATTTGAACTGCGCTTTTTATTTTAGGTATTTTAAAAAAAATCTAAGTTAAACACCTTGATTTTTGCAGCTTCCTGGGCTTTTTTGCCATCCCATGCCCAACTCCTCTTGGTGAAATAGTTGACTGTTGCAAATTCAATCAATGCAGAAAATACAAAGGCATAGCAAACAGCTATAAACCAGTCCATTGCAGTAGCGTAGGCCACTTTTGGCAAAGAGTTACGGGCACTGATACTTAAGGTGGTCATGGTGAGGACTGTTGTTACTCCTGCAAAGAAGGAAAAAATAAAAGAGGCAGAGATCAGTTTGCTAACCCTTATAGGATCTCTAATGAGTTATGAGAAGATTCCAGTTCAGGATACCCATGAAATCAGTCAGTGTTTGCATATTATGGTCTGAAAGAGTAAGAAAAAATGAAAGCATCCACCCTCCAACATTTACTTCTGTGGGGTTTTGTTTATCTTTAGCTAGAGTGCATTTAAATAAGTACATATAGGGTAACACAAGTCAAGTGTTTGTAATTGTCAGAATGAAGTGGGATTACTTAGTTTGTCTTCTTACACAGAGACTACATATATGAAATTGCTGACTCTTACTAATTTCCTTGGCCATAGCTCCTCCTTTCCCATAGACCAGTAATTGACAAATTTCATCTCTAAGAGGATTTCCCCAAGAGCACAAAATTCAACTCTCAGTTACAGCTTGGTAAATCTAGAATGGGTACAATTGGTCAGCAAAGTGATGCTGCCACTTGCTGCTGAATTGATTTTTGATCTAAGCTGCCAACTGATTTCAGTAGGTTTGTAGAGAAAAATGACTCTCTTAAGGACAGCTGAACAAAATTTTGCATAATAAACCGTTCCCACTTGTTTTTTATCCAGTAAAAATTCTGTATTTCATCAAACTTCACTTGAGAGGGCTTATTTTCTGCAATCTTCTAATGATAAATCAAGTCATTTAATGACACCCCGAAGGTTTTTTCCATAACAATTTCTTTAGTAAATATACATTTTCTAAATGCAAATTCATATTAATCTGTTATGGTAATAGAGATAATTGTCACTAATTAACCTCTACATGGTTTTCCCAGATAAACATCCTACAACAGAGATAAACAAAATGTCTTGTAGTGAAATCTGTCTCAAATTCTTAGCTAGAGTACAGACTAAATATGATAATTCTGTATGTGTTTTTGTTCTAAACCATCCAGTATGTTTACTAAAGTGAAAAAAAAAACCCCATAACACAAATCACACCTATCTTATTCTTCTATCTTCTCTCCTTAACTTTCATATAACTCATTCTTGGCCAATTTCTGTCATAACTTTCTGAAAAAAGACCAATGTTTTTAAATGGATTTTGAGTTTAAACTGGAGGAGAATGAAGAAACATCTCCAACATCTCAAGCAGAAATAAACATTAGTTAACTGTCGTTTCATTACTGCAAATAATTTCCACAAGCCAGACTGATCCTAACTGTGTTCTAGGAGAAGGATGGATACTCACCAAAGACAGTCCTAGCAGGGACAGACTCTCTGTTTAGCCAAAATGACACTTGCGATAAGATCACAGTCATAATGCAAGGAAGGTATGTTTGGATGACAAAATAACCAATTTTTCTTTTCAGATGAAAATGAGCTGTCATAATAGTATATTCACCTAGAAGGAGAAAAATGAGCATGTGGGTAAAAAAAAAGGAAGACTTACTGATTTAGGGACTTAAGGAGACCAGCTCCAACCCTCCATTTAAGGATACCACTCAGCCATTCTTAATTGCATGAAAAATGTTTTTATTTCTGTGCTGTGGAAAATCAACTTGAGGCAGAGGTGCTGCTAGATCCTCATAGTCTTCATATTCAGTCCCCAAAAGCAGAAGACAATGACTGGCTACTCCTCTTGCACTGGAAAGCTGCAGCCCTCCTATGTACCTGGAATGTCATGGCATCCACAGGCTTAAAAAATCTGTGTTGCTGGCACTACCTCAATCCTGACTGGTTTTGACTGTCCTACAAACTCTTCGTACCATAGGAATGTTTAAGGCCCTCTACTCTTAGAAACCTGATTTAGCAGCAGGACTTAACCTCATTAGGGCAACTGTTACTGCCAAGCCATCAGTTTCAAGAATAAAAATGGATTCAGACACCTTCTGCATCACACTTTAGGGACTGCCTATCCCAGTGTCTGCTGCATAAATTGCCACTTTGCATATGGATCCTTGGATGTCTTAATGACCTGAGTACACAAACTCTTCATATTGCTCCTCCAGGGGAAAAAAAAATGCAGTTTTCCTAGAATTTGGTACACTTTAGCTCTTGGAAAGATTACCTGTTTTTGGATAGACATTATGTCATGTCTTGTTCACCTGTACAATGAATACTGTACTGCCTGCATGGAGAGTTCACTGAAAGCTGCCACAGCAGTGCCAAATTCCATGTCTTTTTTATATGCCAAATTCCCAGCATTGCCTTAATCTGTTTTATATCAGCTCCTCTGAATTTCACTAAAAGCCTAAAAAATGCACTCCAAAATCGACAGACCAGCTGTCACCTTCCCTAATATTTCGGAAAAAATCAAAACTTGACCGGTTCTTTCAGACTGTTCCTGGAAAACCAAATAGTTGTTACTAAAGGCTGTTGCTGATGGTTACCACTTCTGGTTCTTTTAGACTGTTCCTGGAAAACCATGTAGCTGTTACTGAAAGCTATTCATGATGGTAACTGCTCCCCAAAGCCATAATTTTGCTAGCTAAAAGCATGCTACTATTTGCCTAGGAAAAATAAGAGTAAAAACAAAATGTAAGAATAAAACCCTTAAAGCCCTAACAGTTCTCCACTCACACTGACATAAAATTAATTTAAAAGCGTGCTGGTGAATCAGTGTAATGCTTGTTCTAAAATATCTATTATCCTCCAAGAACAAAACAAGGCATAACCCAAGTTGAGCTGTGGCCAGCATTGCTAAGCAATTAGATTTGGCAGATTATTTGTAAGCGACAGTGTGGCTAATTAGCAGAGAACAGGTTTACAATCAAAGGGTTTTTGCAGGTGTAGCTGCACTGATACATTATGCTACAGGAGCTCTGCTATTCTGGATCTATTTTACGGACCTTGTTCATGCTGAGGATTTTAGATAGGAAGACTGAAATACCACAGAAATACCTTAACTGATATCCTGCCTCAATTTTCTGCAATCTTTATGTCTTTCTCTGGTGAAACAGTTCCCTGAAGAGTGTTGTGGAGAAGGACAAGAATGCTGTGAAATTGGGGAGAAAGCCCCTGCAAAGCATCACCTAATTCCTTCCCATTTAGTGTAATTTTGAACCAGGGATGCTGAACACTCAATGGTCTCAGGAGGAACCCCACTTGCTCTTTGTTTAGGACTATTTAGTTTGTGGATTATCCATAAAATATGACAAGAGCCAGCAGGATCTGTGTGCCGGTAATCTGTTTCTCAATTGCTACTGCACCAGGATGTGTTTGAGTCACAGTTTCGCTGCTTGCAACAGAGTGACGATGTGCATTATCGATTTTGACAGTATGCTTTCAGAGCAGTAATAATAAAAAAAATAATCTACACAGCTTCAGGAGAGGAATAGGACCCTTTTTTTTCCTTTTTAAAATGCAGAAAATGTCTACACTTGATGGCCCTCCACAACAGGCCCTCCTGATTTTTACCTTATAGTTTTCTTCAACCTATCAAAGCTCTTGTCTTCACTGATAGTACCTTGATTTTGTACTGGCATTTTTTCCAGCTGGTATCTTCTCTGATTTCCCATGCTGTCCCTTTCAAAAATGCCTGTACTGGGAATACTTCCTCCAGAAGACTTATAGCTTAAGAAAATCCCACAGCTTGTGTTTTAATGCCCTGGGACCACTGCTTAAAGTAAAGCTAAAAGCTGCCTGAGTTGGCCTTTGTTTATATAGAATAAGATACTGGCTCTGTTGGAGCGGCAAAGCTCCCTTTTACTTCTGTAAGGCCACTGTTTATCCTTAGACCATAAGCTTTCTTGAGCAAGAGCTAATTTTTGTTATAGGCTTATGTAGCACTTAAAAGAGAATCCTGTTCCTGATGGGGTCCACTCATCACTGTAGAAAACAAATTGTTGTTATTAAACAACAACAAAACTAGTACTAATGAAAAGCCCCGGAGCAGGAATGGCTGCCTTTCTTTACAGAGCTATGCTACTGTGCTGCTGGTGGTCTTAAGAGGCTTTTTGTGCTTTAGAAGCTTACAGTTTTTTTGTTTTGGTTTGGCTTTTGTTTGGTTGGTTGGTTTTGTTATCTATTTGATGGAGTTCTGGAGATCATGCTTACAAATTTTCCAGTATCTTACATGCATTCTTCTATTGCCATTATGTTGAGATTCAATTGAGTACTTTAATGAGGCTGGACCTGACCCCAGGTCTGTTTGTTTATTGAATATACCTGAACTCAGTTCTAATAATGTCTGTTCTGGCAAGATCCTGACATTAGGTCTGCGATGCCACCTCTCCCACTGACATCCAGAATATTTTAGCCCACGAAAAACGCGTGTGTCCTTTTATAGTGATGCAAGCGAAAGATTCATCTCAAGAAAAAATCAGAATTATTTGGTGCAAAATGAAGAGTTGAATGATTCTTTTATTATTTAGGCTTTGGTTATTACAGAGCTCAGGCTCCAGCTGGCAGAATATAAAAGAGTGGGTTTATGTTTTGTTTTGTGCCACTGCAGATCCTGAGTTAGCTACGAGAGATTCTGGGTATGGGGAACAGAATTGGGCAACCATTTTTAGAAAGCAGCAAGATCCACTTGGACTCAAATCCTGTATCTGATTGTGTTCAGCACTTGTGCCACCAGTGTATAACAGATGTTGGGTCTTTTGCAAACAGTGTGAGTAGCTGAATATCTTCTCTTTTGGGGGATGACATTTGGGGATTTTAGCACAAAAAAAAATCCCAAACAACAACTACAAAAAAACAAACCCACAATGAAAAAAATCCTACAAAATACAACAAACAGCCAAAAAAAACCAATCAGGTGGCACATGTCAGAGCTGTTTCCTGTGGCATGGCTAAAATGTTCCAAATTTCAAGATTCGTGGATGATTTAGGAATGCCAGGATGTTTTTTTCCTGAGAAGCCAAACTTAGCAGCTTGCCTACAAAATCAGCAGAATCCCAAGGGATTGGTGCAGGTAAGGCATTTCCATTAAAATGTCTGCTAGAAAGAAGAGTTTAAATGACCTATGGCATACACAAACATTTTGTCTATGCAACTGCAAAGGCTGTGGAGTTTGATACGCATGTCATAAAAGCCACAAAAGATCGAAGTATTTGGATTCATGCAATAGCTATTTTGTTTTTCTTTCTCACATTCAACTATTCAATAGAAGGAAGAAATGCCTTTGCCGGCCATTCGTAAGTAATGCTGATTACTGGCCTCCTATGGGCTTGATGAAGTCCATAAAATCCATCGTTGACTGATGCTTTCCCTGTGCAAAATCGGATTTTTGTATTTTGCTAATCCCCGGTTACAATCTGTGTCCTGCTCTTTGTGATCCACCCTGCAATCAGAATCCAGTCAGCCCAGATGTAACCCAGGACATTAATATAAAATCTTGACGTTGGAAACCAAGCATTTATTAGCATAAATCTTAAATACAGGAGGGAGGTGTTTACTGTGCAGAAACTTTGGGATTTGTCTGAAGAGTCCCCTGTTTTCTTGGGCTGAGGAGTACAAGGAGCTTTCACAGGCAAAGCGGCAAACTGGAAGTGGCCTGGAGCTGACACGCTGGAGCACCTGCTGCCTGGGCTGGATGGTTTTCTTGCTCTGAAGAGCAGGACGAGCTTGTAGGAGATGCTCCAGTACATCCTTTGGATCTTTTTCTTGGCAACAATGAAGGCGAGAGGGGAGCTGCCATTCATTGCAGAAAACAACGCGGCTATGATGGTGAACTGGTAAGGAAAAAAGCGTCTTTATTCTTAAATGGGAGATAGTGTACTCATTCTTTTCTTGCAGAAGTGGCCGTTCTGTCTACATGGTTCTCTTGACTTTAGGTGTCTTTGCTTTAGCAGCAGCAGCTTTATGTCTCCTGAAATGGGCAAGGGAGGGGATGAAGGTCTATGGCATGGAGATGGCAGTTGTGTTTAGTGGCTGACCGAGGCAAGCCTTCCCTCACTTTGTGCCTTAGTTGGAACATAAGCAGCAAGCTCAGATGCCCCCTCTTTATTTGCCAGTTGGAGCACAAAGCTTTACACATCTTTATGCTTTGGTCCAGCTAACTTTCTGTGCAAGTGTACATGTACCTGTTTTCACATCTCCTAAATCTCACGCAGATACTAATAGGTTCCCAATTCAATCTGTACTTCATACGCTACAACTCTGTCCAGCATTTTTCACCAGTGATACAATGTATCACCAGCAGACTCTGTTAAGCTTTTCCTGCAGGAGTTGCTCCCAGCCATGTTGTCGCAGGCTGCCCCTTTCCTCAACCCAAGCCCCGTGCAAACAACGGCGGTGGAAATTCCCCTTCCCTGCATAGCAGGGTATTTCGTTTCCCCTTCTTCCCCGCCCCGCTGGATGCCACTAATGCTCTCCAGTCGAATGCATTGNGTGGGAGCCTTAAGAAGCAGGGGGCCATGGCTCACGTGGACGCCCGGCCTGGGATTAAAGCTTCTTTGCCTCCCTAATGCTGCCACATCTGGCGCCTCCGCTTTCAGCCTCGGAGGGAATGGGAATCCTCGGAGTTTGCACCTCCTCTCTGGCCACGTGGTCCCCCGGACACGCTGCAGAGCCACACCACAGCCCCCACCTGACTCCCTGCTCCCTTTTTCTCTCCCCCTTCCCCCTCCCCACACTTTCATCAGGCAATCATTTCAAAGCGATGATTGAAACGGATCAAATGCGTGGGTGGTGTTTGCCTTCCAGGGTGGTTCCTCCCGCGAGAAAATAAGCCAGCAATAGCGCTGGCAGCCTCAGCAAAGGCCATCGCCAAGAAGCTGTGTGCAGCTTCTCTGACACTCCCGTAAACAGCAGGAGCCTGGATGCCTCTTCAGCAACAGATTTTTCTCTGCTAAGTGGCCATGAACCTGCACAGAATCTCCCTAGTACTCCACATCCCACAGATACTTCTTTAGCCCTGTTGGAAAATAACCAGAGCCTGTGAATCTCCCCTCCCGCTCCAGCCAGCTATCAGCAGCCATGGGATGGAAAAATTCTTCATACCTGTACTGGTACTAATATTTTCAGTTCCAACTGTTTGTCCCATTAGGTGGTACTGGTTAAGTCGTGAGCCATCTTCAGCCACCACCACAGATGTTGTGGTGCTATTAGTCCATACATAGATCACTTCAGAATTGGGGTAAGCGTCTGCCAACATGGGGGAAAAAAAGACAGTGATGAGTAAAAACCACTGGGTAATATTTTAGTGGATCCTTAAATGATAACAGCAGGGAGAGAGAAGAATAGAGGAGTGAGAGTGAATGGAGAAAAACAAATAAAGATGATATAATCATAGTCCCATATGCCCAGCTCGAAAAATATTAGGTTGAAGCCTTCTAATATAAGAGATGTGTGGGATGGTTTGTGAACGGCTGGAACAGTGGAGCTATAAATATAATCCATCACAACCACTCAATTTGGGAAAAAGCAGCTCAGATCTATACTCACCTAGCTGGTAGTTCCTAAAAGGCATTTTGCTGAAGTTCCCCCTCCAAAGGTCTCAGGGCACCTAGAATGCCTGGACAACCAGGACCCTCTGTGTCTTGTCATGTCTCCAGTATAAAATTCTAAGTGAATTCTAAGTGTGCAAATGCAGGGTCTGGTGTGCATGAGCTGACTTTGGAACATGTATGTGTGGGGTGCATGAAGGTGATGGCTGTAGATAAAGCAAACTGGAATATGTCTGCCTGTGCCTGTGATGCTGAAGAGCAGACACAGCATTCAGGGATGAGAATGCATGAAGGAGAGTAGGAATGGGGTGCGCAGATGAGAAGGTGTTTGTGCATACCAGGGCGGTGTAGAAACACTTGCACTCCTCAAGATGTGAATGTCATTTCCCTCACGTTCACTCAGATGTCCTAGTAATCAAAGGTGGTGGCAGTACTGCCAATTCATTCTTCCTCTATAATGCTGATGTAATTTCTCATGCCCTAGCACTTAGTGATTACAGTATTATAAGGAAATCTCAGTTTTCCTTGAGAAAAAGGAAGTCAGTGCTGGTTTTAGTTTTTAAGCTTTCTCTGCAGGTAATCTCAAAAAATCCAGGAGCTGACTATAAAATATATTTTATTTAATGTAAGTAGCTCTCACACTTTATAGAACACCTCAGTCATTGAAAGCTTGCAAGTGATGCTCCTGCAAGCTAAAATCCATTGTAGTAAAATCTCTGGAAAGCAGGGAAAGCTTACTCCCCAAATATGAGATGAAAAGTAGGTAAGCTTGGAAGTGGTCTTAAGTCAAATACTAGTGTCTCACCTTCCACACTCTTTAACTTGGAAGTTGGAAGTGCACAGTATTTCTCTCTGGAAAAACTCACATCCTAGTTCAGGAGACAATACATGATAGCTTTCCAGATATGGACTTGAGAGTGGGCTAACAAGAGGTTAGTTTGAAGGATGTGTACTGGCTCTATCAGATTGCGTGTTTTGTTTGCTAGAGCTAGTAAGCTGTCTTAGAAAGCTGCAGCTCCATCTACGATTTACACAAAATTCAAAGACAGTGGGCGAACGTGAGCTTCTGATGCACTGCAAGGGCAAGAGATATGCCCATGTGATCCCTGGATCCATACAATCAGGAATGTCAAGCAGAACATAGGAAGTGATCCCCATTCAAACTAAAAGCCCAATGAACTTGAATGCCCAACCTTCTAGCAAGGAAGAAAGCAGCGCCTTGTTTTCAGTGTTACTAATGTTTCCATGTCATATGTGGGAGACAGAACACTTAGGCTAGATACACCTTTGGTCTGACTACTTGTGGCTATTCATCCACATCTCAGAAAATACATAGAAATAATGAGGACAGAAAAGGGGGTAGAGTTCAAAAGAGGGTTACAAGTATCTCCCGAGACTGGAAAGTAAGTCATGATTTGAAACTTAAACAGCCCAACTTATTCAGCTCACTGACTAGAAGCTGAGATATGGCTCAAGCTCTGAGTATAGATACTTGTGTATCCATATCTAAAACCACTATGAATCTCTTGTGCTACTGACAAAAGGTGCCTGATAGTTCCAGGTAGATTCAGATGAAGAAAAGAGCATGATTTCTCAATGGGGCAGGGTGAGGGAGGGGTTAGGGTAATTCATACATGGATGACCCTCTGAGAAAAAAATTATGCACTACTGTCACTAGGAATAATGAGTTGAAATCTCTTTTCGTCATGTATCTAACAGTTATTGCTGTATTCAAGGCTGAAGCTGATCCAGGGTTTGGATGTTGAGTATCTACAAATCCTTCATCCCTTGTAAGCCATGCAGGACTGCCTATGTGCCTCCCTTATGCAGTAAAAATCACTGTAATTACATCTCACGATACACTTCGAAAGGTTAAGAAGGAATGCCTTCTGTATTTCAAAATATTTTCATCACAGAAAGTGATGGAATTTCACCTTCTCTCTAGAGATCCTTTACCTCAAGTTCACAACATGCTGTAAATAATTTCAAAGCCACATCTGTAGAAGGCAAGTAGGAGGAGTTGGATCCATTTAAAAATGCGATGCAGAAAATCCTCCTTTTTTAAATGCTTATCTGGTATATGTGCTGATATCCTCAGTGAACATGGGATTTTTTTAGGCAGATTTGGGATTGTCAGAGAATTTGATTTTTACCTATTTTTTTTTCCTATGCAAAAAACCCCCAGCACTGGACATTTTATCTGGGGTGATCCAGAAGTATCCCAACTCAGCAGTTCCCTGTTTCTGCAGTGATCACAACCACTGGGATAACTGGGTTTGTTCAGTTTCCTGATGACAATGCACATTAGTTCATCCTGACTAAACATTTCCCGGTGAGAGGACTGCAACCAAATTCCACTGAAATTGTGATCACAGGGGAAACCCTCTAATGCTTAACAAGTATTCAGATACTTTGGTTCTCTGCTCTGCCTAGCCTTGAGGGGGTCCTAAAATAAATCAGTGCCTCTGCTTTGAATTGCAGCTGTTACTGGGTACTTAAATACATGTAGCCATACAGGGTTGGAGGTTCCTACTCTGGAAAAATCCAACATTTCCTCTTGTGCCATGAGCATAGCATGAGGCCAGTCCCTGCTTGAGAGGAAGACTCTAACATGTGGGTCCTTTCTCACAGGAAAATACCTATTGCAAGACTACAAGAGCTGTGCCACTGCTTGGCCAGGAGAAGGGAAAATATCTATGGGGGAAGGGAGAATAGCCCAGCTAGAAGAGATTCTTGTGCAAGGGCAGGATAGTAAGACACAAGAGGATAACAGATATGTTCCTGTGGAGCCCAACACAAAGCAATGCAACAGGCAGCAATTTTACCTCCTCAAGAGAAGCCTGTCACATTAGGAATAACATGAATTTACCCAAGACTAGAGATATTCTATTTTGATGGGTCACATATACAGTATGATCCTCATCTACCTTCCATGCAAATATAAGAAAACACGGTCTGTATTTTAAGAAGCTCTAATATAAAATTTTTGACTTAGTGTCTCCTTTCCTTACTATGGGCCAAGTTCTGTCAGGAAAAAGCCACCTCATGCACTTTGTTGTAGCAGCTGAACCACAGACTATCTATTCTCTGGTCATCTAGATAAGAGAGAGAAGCCCGTGTACTTTTAGCGGGTAGTTATCTTCCTACAGCAAACCTTCTGCCATGTCTTCCCAGAAGCCTCAAACTCCAGTTATCCCAAGCTTGACAACCAGAAGGTCCAGCTCTGCTCCTGATAACTTCTGCAGTATAATTAGGCCCAGTCATAATAAAAGCTGAAAGTGTGGGTGCAATCTAGAATAATGTTATTTTCCTGTTGAGGTAGAAGAGGTGCTAATAGAGATATGGCATTATTCACTGTCATATCAAATTGTGTAAAACCCTCTTCCACTTCAACAAAGCTTCCAGTAGGTTGCCTACTAGCCATGCTTGCTGAAGGACAACTTCAGCTCATGCTGTCTAGATTTATAAGAAAGGTTTACTGATGATAAGAATATATGGCCTTCCTCTCCTTTACATGACACACAAGGTGGGAATGTCTCCCAAAGAGTGATAGGAAAATTTAGTAGAAGCTCTGGGATAGCAAAGTGAAACAATGGTGCTGGTAGTGTTGTAAAAGCAAACTCAAATTCAAAGCCACTGAAAATCCAAGTGAGATTGCTTGGTGTTTATTCTACTTTAAACAACTGGGTGTCTTCTGAATTTATTAATCCAAATAATTAATTTGGTGTTCTTTACAATCATTTTGCTGGCTTGGCAAAGAAAGGAGGAAGCATCACTAAACCATCTTTTCTCTACTAAGCGCATTCTTTCAAAAAGGAAAAAAAGAAAAAGGTAGCAGTTGAGATGAACAGCTAAAATTATAGAGAAGTATAATGTTATTAAATGTGATAAAATGACAACAGACATTTATTTCTAGTGGACAGTTGATAAATTGCAGCAGGCTTATCACCTACCTGAATGATGAAAGAAGTAATTTCTTCTCATATCTATTTATTGATGAGCAGATCTATTTTTCTGCATTCTAGCATCCGACACACACCACAAAATAAAAAAAAGATAAAGATGGCCCTTGCTCTTCTCCCACACTTTTCCTGCTTCTGTATGTCTGGCAAGAAGAGCATGACATGGTCTTTCTTATGCCAATGAACAGTGGGCAGAGGAGCATCCACAGCCAAAGGGAGAAAATACATTAAGATAAAGTCTAGCAAACCAGAGCAGTTAGTTAGTAAGACATAGAGGATCTCTGCCATTTGCTTTGGCATTGAGAAGTGCCCTGTTTTCCCTGTTTTCACTTGCTAATGAAACAGTGTGAGCAGTGCAGTTCTCCCTTCCATTCAAAGAGCATCCTACAAGCAAGGAGTCACAGACACTCTCCTTCTCACCTTTCTTTCTCTTCAATATTTGACATAAACTCCAGGAGAAAAAAAAAAAAAAAAAAAAGGTGGGAGAGGGGTATGGGAAGAGGGTTTCTTGGATGCATGAACCCAAACTTTAACTCCATGGGACTCATATGTATTTCTAGGTTTTCCTTTTTCAATCTATAATACATTAAAAAAATTGCCACTGGTATCTGCCATTAAGTTTTCTTATCTGCATTACAGGCCACAAAATAATTTAGGACCAAAGAATCCCTCTCCAAAGCACCTCACAGGAAGCCATAAAACAGTGTCTGCATAATTAAGGCAACCTGTGCAGCATAGTATCCGTATGTATGGGTGCCCACCTGCATGCTTAAGCTTTGTTCCACAATTAAACGGACCACTTATTCACAAGCCATGGCTGAAACTTTTCTTTCAGAACTGTGCTAGTTGGAGGCTGAATTAAAGAGATACAGTAGAAAGATGACTTTTGGTTTGTTTTCTATCTTATTCATTACAATTGTGTAATTGCATTCTAAGTTTTTATCATCATGACATTTAGTACATGCCACAAGGATCATCAGATTGCCTAATCTTGGGAGTATTGCCAGTTCGTGTCAGAGCCTGTTGACTGGGAAAGATGTGCATAAATTGTCAGCTTTTTTAGAAACTCTAATTACAATCTGAATACACATACAAATATCTATCTTATCTAACCATTAATGTATTTGACTGACTTAAGAGGCTGTTATATAACTCAATAATGATCCAGATTTACAGCCTTTCAAAGACTCCTGCAGGCAGTAAAACAGCGCTGCTACTAAGCCATCATGTACCAGCTTGAATTCTAGGAGTCAGACTGGGTTTCTTGTGGTTTGTGCTCAAATACTTTGTAGCCCATTACAAAGCATCTGTCAACAGTTGTGCCTATGTGACTCAGGCCAGATTTGAGCTCTGTAATTGGAATTTCCCATTAAATTGAGTTTATAAGAATGAATCAATGTACAAATAAGAACACTGTATAGGGACAAGTGGAAAACAGATCTAGTAAAAATGTGATTTTAAATACAAAAATAATAAGACACGGTACTAAATATACATGGTATAGATGTAGGGGGAAATAGCTTTTTATAACAGTAAGTTCTTAATTTAAAATCTTAATTTACAATATTTACATGATATTCAAATCTCTCTAGTCAATATGTTCCAGTGTTTGGTCACCCACACAGCAAAAGCATGTTTTCTTCTGTTCAGATGGAATTTAATCTTTTTTACCTTACACCCACTGCCCCTTATTCTGCCAGTGGGCACCACTGAGCAGAGCCTGGCTCTCTGTTCTTCATTCCCTACCACCCCCACCCCCTCACGCCTGGTATTTTTACAGATGGATTAGGACCCTCTGAGCTATCCCTTCTCCAGGCAGAAGAGTCCCAACTCTATTGGTCTCTCCTCATAGTAGACATGTTCTGCTCCTTCAGCGATCGTTGTGGCCCTGCACTGGATTCTCTTCACAAAGTCTGTGTTTTTCTTGAACTGCAAAGCTCAGAATGGGACACAGTGTTCCAGATGTGAGTAGAAACAAAGTGCTCAGAATGAAACTTTTTTGGAATGACATACTACCATCTAGATCCAACTGCAGAGGACATCCAAGGAGGAAATTATTAATGAACTTGGAGCAATTCTTGTCTCAAAACTTATGACAAAAGACTATAGGACACCACTGTCCATGAAATGGGCAATTCATTCACATTCAAGCAAGAAGTTCAACCATACTAAAATGATCATTTCTGTCCTTCCTGAATTTAAAACCAAAATAAAATTTGGTAACGTAAGTAGTATTTTATATGTTTTTCTGATACACAGTTTTATTTGGTCTTGTCACATTCTGCAGGGAATAGAATAAGATGTTCTGAAAAATGTGCCAGACAGGTCTCGAGAGACTTCATTACTAAGCAACACTAATATACTCTACTGATCATTGCTAAAAAAAAAAAACCAAACCCTAAGTTAGATCAAAATGATTCTGTTTCAGAATGTAATTGATAAGTCACCTCAGGAAAAGGTGGGAATAGAAATATGACAGAAGTGTCTGTGGCTTGGATTAAATGGAACCACAGACTGTACTCACAAGATGGTGAAACATACAGAACTGAAGATGTCTGTGAAATTCATTTTGAGACACATGGTTTTGCAAAAGCCATTTTCTTTGGCTTTTACAAAGCAAGAAACAGGTGAAAGGTTCTGCATCATTTTAGAAGTTCCAGTTCATGGGAGAAAAATCTCAACATGACCCAACTTTGAGGTCAAAAATATAAAGCCAAGGAGAAAAAAAAACAAACCAAACCCATATGATTTTTAACAGAAAGAACTTTGGGATTTTGGAGGTGCGATTCATGATTAGCATAGGCAAGTCTGCTGAGTGCTTTGATACAACAAATTCACTATTTGCAAGTTGGTACACTAAATCACAGTCATATTGATGATGGATGTAACAAAAAGACTAATGAACAGTTGTTCTGATAATTCAGTGAGACACAGCCCCTTCACAGGATGCCACTGCACCATTTAAGAAGAGCCTTGAACTAGGAGTTGTGCAGAGTAATACACAATGTTTCCTGAGGATGATTGTGAGAACAGTGCAGCAATTAGAGATGCCTCTTAAAGAAGTGTCCATATTTGCCATAATGCAGGCAGTATCACCAGTGAGAGCATCCTGCTTACCCAGAGGACAATGGGAGAACAATCAGAGGGGTTCATCTATTTCCCAAGAACTGGGATTGCAACTGGGAGTGACTATGTGCTGTGAAATCTGATATAAAGGCATTCAAAACCAGTCATGGCACACCAAATTGAGCTGTGTGTCCCAGGATAGCAGGACTCCACTCAGAAAAGGAGAAAAAAACTAACAAAACAGCAAAGAAAATGCTTTGTCATAGCATATTTTCCATAGCTCCATAGCATGGAGTATGCCAAACAGCAAACAGACATATAGGTGTAGACAACTAAACTCTGCCATCCATCATTGTGGGATGCCTGCCATGAGCTGACTGAAAAGGGTGACTAAACAGGGGCAGTTGTTATACATCCAGTGCTCCAAGGTACCAGCAGCACCAGGTCATCTTCTCTACTCTTATCTGAGAGCTGATGTTAGGGAACAGACCATGCCATCCTTCTTTTGCCTCTTCCCATTTCTTCCTCTCACTGCAGTCAGTATTTATAACACAACTTCATGATTTATTTTCAGGTTTAGTGGTAGCTGTCTCAGTCTAGAACTAACCTGAAAATTGATTTTACATCACATTTAGTGGTGGCTACACAACTTCTTTTCATATGAAAGATGTCAAAACATGTCTGGTGTTCCAATCTCTGATGTTTTTGTGGTCTTTTTTTTCTGTTATGGCTGTCATAAATATCAACTGTAAGAGGACTAGAGTCACAGAACAATAGAATATGCTGGGATATTTAAAATGCTAAATATCCTGGGACATTTCTGACTTTATTTTGCTCTTTCTAGGCCAGATTTATGGTAATTCCAAATCTGTCAGCCACTTTGAGTGCTGCACTAACATTTAATGAACTTTAAATTTACAATCACAATATCAGCCAGTTATATTAACTTCTTCATTAGGACAAAGAACATGGTCATGAGAAAGATATTAAGAAATTTAATTTACTTTTTGCAAGGCAAACAAAAGTATCCTCCAAAGTGTGGCTGACACCATTACTCACTTTCCATTATACCTTTACTCTCTAAGCAATCTTGATTGCAATGGTCCACTCATTTTGCAAGCTGCCACTTAATATCAGCAAAGCTAATGTGACCAGCTCTTCAGGAGTGTCATTGAAGTTTGAGAAATGCTGAGTAAATTTTAGAAGATACTCTATTGGATGTTGTTGTGGAAGGTGCCTTCATAAACATGATATTTTTGGCTACATCTAACACCACAGTATGAAATTGAGACCTCTTTGTAATCTACAGACATTCTTCTCACCCACTTGTGTGGCACCAGGAACTCAACCATCACAGTGTGTCTACTAAATTTACCATTCAAAGCACTCTCACTTGTAAATCAGTATGGCCTGAAAGAAGCTGAGAGCGACTGGAACTACTTGCAGAGCTGAGTATATATCTTTGTTTCTGAATCTAGTCCCTTAATGAAGACATTTACAAATCTCAGAAGTACAGCTACATTAATAACACTGTGAGAATGTGTAATCAGTGGGTATGTAGAGATAGCAGGCTGAAATATTATCCAAACACTTTAATATTGCTTTGAGATTGCAATCACAAGAACTTATTCCCTATGCCAAAGGTGCAGCCATCTAAAACTCAGAAGATGGATTACAGACTCCTGCCATGGGACACAGTGTAGTCTTGTATTTCAGAGAAGGGCTGTCAGTTCCAACTGCCCAGCCTCAGTGATGGACACAGGGAGCCTCTCTGAGGCGAGCTGTTGCTGTCCAGAGGCACTGCCATTTTCCTTGCTCCCTGCTACAGTACTCAGGCACTCATCGCTCTTTGGGAACCATCCCCTCCCAGTCACAGAGACATAGATCTAAAGGTGCTCGCAATCTCATCTTCTCTGTGCACAAATAAAACATCTCCTTATTTACAGCCATCAGCTGATCTATTTTAGGGGGAGATTTTAACCTGAACCTAAAAATACCTGCTTCTCTCCCCTAAGAGGGTGAGAGCAATCAGCTCAGCTGTACATATTTACTTTATTTAGAAGGGAGGAATCCCAGCTTTGTTGACAGATTTATCTCTGGGATGTTTTCAGCAAAATGGCTAGCTGCTAGCAGAGGCTGGCCATGAGGAGACTTCTACTGGAGATGGCGGGGAAGGGAGAAAAACCAGAAGATTTAGCAGGCTTTCTTCCCACTACTTCTTCCTTCTTGTATCTCCATTGGGGCAGTATGAAACAACTATTTCCTTTGAAGAAGCTTGCTGGTCTGGGATTGCAGCAATGCTGGATGGCAGCTCAGAATAACCTGGCTTCCTGTGTCAGAGAGGAGGCTAATGTGCAATTTAGAGGGAGGACTTGCTGGCCCACCAGAGACTGAGGTGTCATAAAGGAGCTGCCAGATAAGAAACTTAAATCCAAATTTTAGCAGTGTCTTGGAGCTTTTTTTCCTCCCCCCAAAACCCTAGGCAAGTAATTTTGTCATTAATGTACTGCAGTAGCACTGGGAAGCTCTAATTGAACCTAGGGACCCACAACGACAGAGGCAATAAAAGCAAGTAATGAACCACTCTATCTTTGCTCAGAAGAGACTGTAATTGTTCTTTGCCTCCTTTATTCCCACCTGCAAAATGCAGGCGCCAGAGACCTTCAAACCTCACACCAGCATCACGAGAATGAATCCAAAAACGTTTATGAAATGCCTACAAGCCATGGAAACAGCCACCTTAGAAAATAAGACACATTAAAAAGGTGACTTGTAAAGAAGTGCAGCAGTATTTACCCACTTGTCACATTTAGAAATAATTTCCTATTTGCCAGTGGTATAAATCCATGTTCCATGGCTGGCAACCATAAGCCCTGGTGCTGCCTTCTGGGGCATTGTGAGCCCAGAAATGTCTTTGCAGGTTTGCACTCAAGAGCCGTTGGAAGCTTAAGCACAGTGTCTCTGCATGTTGTTTTCTGCTCCTGCCAACTCAAATTGAATCACTGTTGTCCTGTAATCGGATCTCCACGCTGCTCCACCACAATCCTGTCTAGATCTCTTTCACCTAAGACAAAAACCCCGTTGCCGACTACGTCCACACCAACTCTTCCTCCTGCCTGAATCTTTGTTTCCTTGAGCTCAAAAATGCCACCAGTCGAGCTTTTCTCCCCTGAAAAGCCTGGTGTATGTGGGCCACCTCGTGATGAGGAGGCTGCTCCCAGGGCAGGCAGTGAGCAGGCTTTCAGTGATGCCTGCTCAGGGGAATCTCTGCAGCTGCTACAAAAGCCGCCGCCGGCATCCCCAGAAATCACTCGTTACCGATACAAGAAAAGGGGTTTCAGGAAGGATGGTCCTGCCTGCCCGAGGGCTGCTCCGGGCTGGTAGGGAGCCGAGCCCTCGGCTGCTGCAGGTCGGCAGAGTTTGCAGCCTGGGGTTAGCGCTGGCTGCAAAACAGATGGGGAAGTCAACAGCTTTTTCGAATCGCATAGCAAATGGCCTGTGCAAGCAATTGTTCTTTCTGACTCCCTTTTTCACTCTGTTGAAAAGTGAAAAACTCACTGGTTTCTAAAGCAGCGGGTGAGCAGACGTAGGAGGTGACTGACCCAGAGCCGGGCACTATTCCGCAGGAAAGCCATCCCACAGCCAGAGGACTGGGCTGCAGTAAATGCTTCAGTTTTAATGTATTTTTAAACTTATCTCAGTGCGAACAGTAACCATGTATACATGACAAAGTCTTTAACAAGTTAAGTAGTGACAGTGACTGCAAATGCTTGAAGAGAATACTAGCACAGTTTCTCCAGCCAATTTTCTAGAAAGGCTAGTTTTCTCTAGCCTTTTCTTTCCCGAATGTGTGTCACTGTGATGGGTGAAGAAAAACTGACTAATGTGAACATTTTAGGGAGCTTTTAAAAAGGGCCCTTTTCCCTTCTGTCATTCTAAGAAGTATCGTTTCTATGGGAAACCTACCAGACAAGTAGGAATTTACAGTCATACTCCTTTGCAAGTTCTGATGCAGACTGGAGTCCCTTAACAACAGCTGCTGCAGAAACCCCACACCATGCTGCCCAGGTTCAGAACCCCATGTTTTAACTTCTAAGTGATTCCTGTTTTAAAAAAGCTTCTTAGATATCTGGAATAATTTCTTACAGTATTTTCTTTATGCACCACTCTTGATGAATCTCCTACCCTTTGGGAGTTCTGGGCTGCATTGCTTCACCTTGACTGTGGGACTCAATGCAAAGATGACTGCCCAAAATGCTGGGCTAAAAGAGGCTATATTGCTATACATGTGTATCTGAAGTAGGCTATATTGCAACACCTGTGAGAAGGCTAAAGTATCTGTTTTTATAATCCACTGCACTCAATGCCAAAGAAACAGCACAGCTCATACAAGGCATTTGCAGAAATGGTAAAGTTGTCTTTATAGTCAAGAACCCTACTGACTGTTTCATTAAGATACTTTGAAAAATGATGCTTCCAGCAGAAATAACTAAAATAGTCTCTAAGAGAGATACAAAAGCACACCACAAACATAATGTAACACCCAGCTAATCTACAGCAGTAATTGTTTCTTTTGAACATAGTATGGTTTTGTATTTCTTGCAGAGCAGAGAAAAATGGGCATCTAACTTACATAAACTAGAGTACAATACACTTATTTACTTCTGAGCTAGCATTGCAGAAAAACAGGAACTTCTAAAATATGATTCATCTCATCCTTGGGCAGGTATCAAAAATCATTTTAATGAACCTAAGTGTAGAAGTGCTTACTTCCTTTCAGTGTCCATAAAGACACTCTAGACAACTTACTGGGGTGTATTTGTCTATCTGAAACTACCACAGATCCATCCCGTCCATTCCCTAAGGCTTTGCTGTCAATGCAAGGCTTTTGATATGGGCCAAATCAGGATTCATTATGCACTAAGAAAAATTATTTTTGTAAACAACAAAGTCTCAGAACAAGTCATATATCCAAGATTCTAAGGAAACTAGAGAAAATAATAGCAATACCATTGCATGGTCTCCACCTCCTCCATTCATTCTAAGAGATGTATGGAAAATTAGTTCAGGCTAGATGCCTATGCTTTACTAGCTAGTTACTAAAATTACTCAAGTAAACTGCAATGATGGCTCAAGCTAGTTTTCTAGGCTGCCTTTCTGATGATGCCACAAGCATCTCTCATTGTGTCTGGAGATCTAGCTTCTAAACAGCTGGAAGTTAATAGTGAAAGTATTCCAACTAAAGTAGTGGTTGGTAGCTGGTGGTAATAGAGTGTTGGAAGAGAGAGAAGAAAAATTAATCAAATGTCTTAGAAATATTTTAGTGTTCATCTAACTTCACCTTATTTTAGTCATTCAATGTCCATTGCAATGGAGGTGTATAAGGAAGCAGTGATGAACCTTAGGAAAATGTAACAGAAGATGCTACATGAGTGAGCAGAACATGGCCAAACCTATCCATTCTATATTAGGAGTCTTTTGCCTTAAATTGCAAAATCACAACTTAGTCTTGAACTTGGCTGATCAGCATTTCACAGAGGACCTCCCTGGCCCTCTCCATGCGTCCTTTTGTAAAGATGGCACTAACACATCCCAGCAGAGTCAATAAGCTGTGCTGTCTGTCTCTGCTAGCAGGAATAGACTCAGTAGCCTCTTTTGACCGGCTGAAGAAATGAGTAACAGGAAAGCTCTGCCCCTATGAGACTGCATTTCCAGCTGCCCCTGGGAGCAACTTGTGAAAACCTTCCAGAGAGCCATTTCCACTTTTCAGAGTATCTTAAAATTAACATTTGTCTTTATTTATTATTCATTTAATTATATTCTTATACAAGACTTATACACACAGTTTTGGAGAAACTGAATACATTCCTTATCACAATTTACTAAATGAGAATTGGAGTCTGTTTGGAAGGGTTCTGTTTTGAAGCTCTCCCTCCACACTTACAGTTTTCTGCAGCTCTTGCAAGTGCTGGAGAGGGAAGCACAAAATCTAGAAATACCTTGTAGGTGCCTTTACCTCAGTGTCTTCTCTGCATTATAAAGAAATACCATCATGGAAATTTTCTTTAAATACTTGTTTTCCTTGAAGAAATTTCTCAGCAGCTGCAGGTGAATGAATAGTTTGTGAACAGCGAGTGCCTTAATGTTCAGCATTGCAATAAAATCCTGGGATA
The DNA here is from genome assembly GCA_013399895.1 of Serilophus lunatus. NCBI lineage: Eukaryota > Metazoa > Chordata > Aves > Passeriformes > Eurylaimidae > Serilophus > Serilophus lunatus. Next base: position 2,484,983 of record VXBA01005127.1, on the reverse strand, counting down.
TTGGTGAAGTTACTGTCTACTAATTACTGACTTTACTAGGCTTCTTAAAGGAAAATAATTTGAGCATGCCTCCTGCTATAGAAATAGCCTGTGCACTTTCCTTTGTCAAGTCATACTGTGACTTAGCTTGAACTGTTAAAAAGGAAGATGTACATAAATCATGTTAACTACTTTCTCCAGACACTACAAATTGTAGCTAGTGCTGTTTCCTCACAAACAGCTGGCAAGCTCCCTTGTTAATCAACAGTGATCAACCTTCACCGTCTTCATGTCCATCTTAAAACAGGAATAAACACCAGAACTGTTTTTCCCCTGCTCATGAGCTTTGGGATCTCATTATTTTCAGCATATTCATTAAACTCTCTACTTACTCTAAAAATAGTAGGGTTTTTGTTTTTTGCTGCTGAGTGACTAGTGGGCAGCTGCTTTATGCATTTATCCATTCCACAATACAAGATCTGATAACTCCATGTACTCAGACACCGTGTCTTCAAGAGACAGTTGCCATAAATAGACTCCACCTTACAGTATTTGACATTGTCAAAGCACCAATTACCGTTCACTAGCAAAAATGAAATAATTCTTCAGGCAACCCTGTGAACTAGGTAATACTGATATAATTAACACACGAGTAAAATGAGATTTAGGAGTTAAGTCAGTTGCCTAGGCAGAGGCCTTCATGGTCTAGTGGATTAGACATCTGCCTCTCCAACCAAAGAAGTTGAGTCTAATCCTTTTTCTGACATTGATTTGCTGTGTGACCTTACAGAAAGTCAATTAACTTCTCTGTCTCAGCTGCCCTAGAGATAATGATGCTTACCCACCTGGTGACACACGGGCATTTGGAAACGGTACTAAATGATACTCTTAATGTATTCCTAGGGCCTGTCAGTGGAAGAGGTGAAACATTAAAGCTAGGAAGCTTTAATGTCCTTGCTATTTTATTTAATTCCTCCTCCGCACACCAGAAATAGCTTGGGGGTAAGGACAAATTTCTTAGGCTAAGGTACTCCTAGTGAAACTGTGTCTGGCATCAGGAATGTTCATCATATCCTATTTGACCAGTAAAGTTATTTAGGGTACAGGTCAGCACTAGAATTGCAAAATAAAGTTTATTTTAAACTTGGCCAAGGAAGAACACAGTATCCTTCCCATGCTATTATGAGGTAATGAACAGACTGTTCCTATCCCCACTGAGTACCCCTGACTGAAAGGAACATCAGAGCTGCAGAGACCCAGAGCCATCATCATCCCATCATGGACCATCCCCAGTTCCTTCTAAATGAGACTTCTGCAGGGTAATTTCTACAGGTGTCCTGACCCCTAGCAGAGATACAAGCCCAAAGGAAAAGTACCTCCATACATGCGTCTCGTGGAGCAGATCCACCTGATCTTGCCATTCCAAGCAGTGGGGCATTATACTTAAGAGAAGGACAACTAAAACCTGCTCCATTCCATTCAAGAAGTTCAGTTCAAGTAGCTGTCCTTGAACTTCTGTCCTTTTCACTACATGCCATAGAGCATTAAAAAATACTACTGTAGTTGTCATTTGAACTGCCCAGCGGGTATCTAGGCTGGTGGCATGCACTTCATATCTCCTTTGTTGTATTTGACCTTCCTTTTAATTATTTCTATAAAATACTCTGTTGCTTCACGTATTGTTGCCTAGGCCATAAAATATCCCACAATTCTAATACAGCAAGAAACCAGCCAAATGGGACGTAAGAATTCAACATTTACCTTTATTTCTGTGAGCAAGATTAAAATTCCTTCTCTTTAATAATGAAGGAAACATCAGGCACTTTTTCCTTTTGCTTGCTGAATTATAGCAAGCATGGTGAATGCTCATGCAGCCAGAAAATTAATAACCTGCTTCTGCTGTGACACTGATCACTTCTCAGCATCCTTTCTGCTGCTGATCTGCACCGGCTGTTTCGTTTTGCTGCCCTGCTCTCTCCACCCTCAGACTGGTTAGCACTAGCCTCTTCACCCTCCGAGCTCCACTGATAATGTGTTTAACATTTACTTTGATGCTATTCCTTGAGGCTTTTCAAAATCCTTCTTGGAAGGAAGACCATTAAAAAGAAACCCTTTGGGAAAAGACAGAGGAAAGCTAAAGCAGAAAGTGTATGTGCTTGTGTATCATACACCCCTGTAGGCTTTGTCTTGCTGCAAACCCGGAGATGACTTAATGCAAACCCATACTGCTGTAAATAGGGAAAAAATATTGTATTCTCCTAACACACACCTGGGCTAGTTCCATAAATCCTGACTTGCTGGCTGCTACTTGTGCAAACACCAGCATATTAAATTTGAACTGATTACTACTGAGCTATCAGATCAGTGATACAGATAGTCTCAAGACTGAAAGACTGTCTATAGCTTCTCCCTATATATTTATTTACTGCAGAGGCCACTGGTGTGACTAGCACAGGGCAAATGGTTCCATGTCTACATACTGTGGAAGAACTTAAAAGTGGCTTGCAATAGCTTATAAAATGTACTCTAGGATTGTATTCTGAGCATGGCAAAAAGCATAAACTAAAATCATATTTGCTCCTCATATGCCTAAAATATAACTTTTCAGTGTTAGTTTTGACATGAATTAAAATTACTTGTGTGCTAATAAGTGATTAATATGTAACACATTTGGCACAAGTAGAACATATAATTACATTCAGGAGGATTACTGGGTACTCCTAAGCATTTGTAGCTTATCTCGTAATGATACCTCATGCACTTGCATGTTCAGTTGCAGAGGGATTTTTTGTATCTTTACTATAAGGACAATTAGAACCTGTGCCTTTCTGTACCTAATCTACTAATATATTGAAGCATCCATTTAACTTTAAGGTTTACCTTCAGATCTCTGCTGCACCAGGTTCTTTGTTTAAATATGCATCTTTTAGATTTATATTGCATATTTTCAAAGATTTCATAAAATTATGCAACATCCCAGTTCTGTAGTCTACAGTAGAGATCAACAGGTGTGAGACTTCAACTTTATCGATACAGTAAAGGATATGTAATACCAGGAAGGACAATTTATTTTTCTTCTTATTAATTCTTTCCAGTAACTTTCATTTAACCCTATATACAAAGAATTACACTTTCCTGTGAAATGTTTTCACATTTTTAGGTTTAAAATGAAATGGATGATTTGCTGGGTTTTTTTTTAAAGTTGAATGTAAAAGTGTATGGAACTTCAGACTTATATTGGCTTTGCTGTAAATTAATCCTGCTGAAGTCAATGAACAGTCTTGAACCTACAGTGACCTCATAAAATACATTCAGATGAAACAGGGTCTGTCTGGATTGGAGGAGGGAAGGGAGATCAGTTCATCTTAAGTTTGGTAATTTGGTAGTGGTTACTGTAAACAGTTTTTACTTCTTAGTATGATCACTAGAAGACAATGTATAGTCAGTATTAAATCAGGGCAGATATAGATGATAAAGGCAAAGCTTAATCTTGCTAGGATTAGAGACTCTAAATTGATATGGCTGAAAAACATTGCAAAATGCTGAAATTACATGGCTTCGGGGACTAGCAAAATGCCTTGCCTGATAATTATCAAGTCTTCAGATACACTGATTGCACCTAGAACCTCTGATTTGATTACCACAAAAAAACCCAGTCTACTCTAGTAGCCTCATTTGGACTTTAATTAAGAGCTTTGTTTTTAAATGTAACCACTTGATTCCCTGAGGTTATTTTTAAAGTAAGCTTCTGGCAAGGCAGCAGTGCTGTGGATTAGAGGCTTGGAATTGAGGAAAAATCATCGTTGAGCATACAATTTAGAATAAAGAGTGCATATATACAAGTACATGTGTATACAACATCATGTAACAGGATACAGAAGTGGATTTATTAAAGCCAAATGGAAAGTTATTTCCTGTTATAATATTCTAGATCTCTTTTAATATATGCAATGCAGATATTGCACTGCAGCCTAATTCATATAATACCAGAATAATTGTGCATCAATCTGATCAGTCCAGTGAAAGCTCTGTTTTACTACAAACGTAAAACCAAGTTATCAACTTAGCTGCCTGTATCTGCAACTTCAACGGTGGCTTTTCCACTTGATGGGGATATATAAGACACACAACCGATCAGCTCACTGTTTATCATGCGGTGTGCAAGCATGAGTTGAAAAGCAGCAGGCACAGATAAAGCTGAGCCATGGGAAAGGAGCAGCAGCATAGCAGCAAGAGGGGCAGACTGGGGGTGCTAATGAGCAATGTTAAAAGGGGAGGGCTAAGGGGCAGATGAAAGATCTGTACAAGACACAAGACACAGCTGAACATGAAAAACCAGTAAACAAAAAAAAAGTATTCTTCTATTTCCTATTTCAGAAGAGAACTTACAGCTTCCAAATTTTAATGGGCAAGCATGCGCATCCATAGGGAAATCTTCAAGCTGCATGGGACATTCAGCAGAGATGGTCAACCTGTGGGGGAGTAAAAAGAAAACGCATTATTTTTCTTCCTTGCACCTTCTCTTTAGGCCCCTCACCACAATACATGAGTGCTGACACAAGCAAGCTTTTCCTGAAGGCTCCTTGCTCCTGCTGAAATCACAGCAACCCCCAGTTAAACTGAATGTGAGATAAGCCAGGTGGACCACTGCATACTGTAGGCCTTATCTAGTAACCCTGAGACACATGAAATTATTTTATTTATGTAAGCTGTCCCAATAGGATCATTCTTTCTTATTAGTAGTGAAGAAACTCCTGTGATGGAGCTTCTGCCACACACCAGACACTTAGATGCTTTCTGTACATACTTCAACTAGACTAGGAATTTGACTCCTGGGTATAGCACTGTCACAAACATAAAGAAGCATTGACTTTATATGTAGATGAAACTATTTAAATATTCAAAACAAATAATTATAAATAAAAGTATAAAACTATTTATAACTAAATATAAAATTCTATATAATCAAGGGCATACATACATCACTTTATACAGCACTATAGTTAGCTTCTGTGGAAATCACATGGTATCAGGGTAGTCCATTTCAATTCAATACACTGTAAATTAACTGGGCATCTTGTCAGGAAAAAACAACAGGGTCATCTTCCCTAGTGTACTGCCTAGAGAAGCAATTCTATCTTAGACTACCTTACCAGTGGACATAGGGGTAGAGAAGGAAAACCTCCTAGGGAAATATAGATGTGTCCCATGGATGTTTTGTGTGATTGATAAATCAAGCTGAACATTAAAAAAAGTCTGAGGTAAACTTCTGAGCAGTGTAATATCAGTTATATTGTTACCAAATGCATTAAATACATCAAATTTATCAAGAGAGCCAAAGCTTAGTTCTAGCACAAGAAGAATCTGTTTTGTTTATGCCATTTTGATATTTGCATAATACAGACAGTTTGCTCAGGATAGTGTGGGTGCAACTCTCATTTTACATTACAAATATTCTTACGGCTTTCTCATTTTATGCTGCTATTCCACCTCAGAGGCAACAGACCAGAGACACCCAAAGCCTCACAGACTGCCTGGTGCTGGAGTGATGCAGGATTCTGCTGGGCAGCCTGGTTCTTAAGAAAGCTGTTGACCCGGGGAGCAAAAATCTGCAAAGAAATTCACAACGCCCTACTACCAGAATGCAAAAGTACGCTTTCCTATCACGACAGCAACATGGAGCCATACTCCTCAGCTGGATATACTCACTGCTTCCTATTAGCACCCCAAAGTGCTACAAGAACTTTTATCCAAGGGGATCTTAAAGAGTAACAATCTGTCCGTGTACAGATGGCATAGCATTCAGCCAGTCTAATTCAATACAATACAATGATGCTTTGCCAGGGCACTCCAGCTACATAAAAAATAAACTGGGGGAAACAGCTCCAGTTTCTGCCAAAACACAGAAATTCTGGAGCTTTACCAATGGCTGGAAATGGCAAAATAAGCACAGAAAAATATAATAGTATCATTGGCTAAAGATCATATTCTGAGGATAAGCTTGGAAACAGGAATGGAAAAAGGCAAATGGCACACAGTTAACAGCAAATGTAAAGACATTATGCCATATAAAGCAAAAGAAAAAAAATCCAGTTCAAACCAGAGGTAATGTACCATTTGGTAAGAACAGACAGGAAGCTCTAACATAGAAAAAAAAATACTGAGGCCTGAGATACTTGCCCTTAGGCATAAGTGTCCTTGGTCTTTATTTTTTTTAAGATCACACAAATATGGAGCTGTCTGCAGTGGAGACTGCCTTTGGGCACCAAAGTCAGCAAAGCCAAAGTTACTAAGAGTGCTGTATGGATGAATTTAACAAGCTGGTTCTACTAGCATCCTGCCCAGATCTGGCATCCTTTGCATAAAAATCACTCCAATGGTTACTTGAAAGCAAGGCTACCATCCCTGCAATGCATTGTTATATTTTCTGTGCTAAGCATTGCAAATTTAATTTTCATGATAAATTCAGAAATAGTGCTCTAAAAGTCCATAAGAAAGCTAGCATGCATTATTGTAATCTGTCTCCTGTCTCTTTGTCTACCAACAGCTTAAGCACGTCATTTCAAAGGCTGCAGCTTGACAACATTTTAATATACATACTTGTCAACTGCAAACATGGACGGAGGAGATCCCTATATCCATCTTACAAAGGCAACAGGTGTAGAATCAGGAAGTGAAGGAAGATTCAGTGCAGAATTACATATAAGTCTTTTTATTTCACCTGACTGTCCTATGAATTGTATCCTGCTGCCTGCACCTCTGGAAATAACCCTTGTGTGTAATGAGGAAGGCTGCAGATATTTATTATCTGTAAATGTGGAAAAGGAGTGAAGATGAGTTGCACAGAAACTGTGACCTAGTGGGATTTAATTAAGTCCCTTCAGAAATTATTTTTGCCTGTCTTAAATGAAAGGGTAGCAGATAAGGCTGGAGGGCATCTGGCTGCCATTATCTGACTCAGAAGACCCAAAGACCCTTCTGGTACCAGGGCTACTCTTCTGTCCCCTTTGAATTCCTCATCCAGCAAAAAGTAGCACATCCCCTAAAAGGGCGATTCCTGCTATAGTCTTCTGGGTCTAGCCTGGCCATAGGGAGAACCAAGTTTAGCAGCTGTGAATGTGCTTGAGTACAGTCTTTTCTTCGATTAACATGAATTCTTTGGATGAAAAAGTTCCTTTTGTTCCCTATCAGCGATATCTGCATGCTTCTTTCCTTTTCCAGTGCCTCTGTCCTAGGACCATTCCTAGTTTGGCCGTCTTGAACAACTTAACTAGCTATACCTGTTGATGTTACATGCTAAAAAAACCTACATAGTTGAACCCCTTAGGTGATTTTAAAGTGCTCAGTGAACATTCTTCTAGACACCTCTTATAAAAGTGTGCATTACCCGAGGCTTTTGAAGTGTCTTGTCATGGCTAATGTGACAAAAAATTTGACAGAAAACTTGTAAGAAAACTTGACTGTGCGTTCTGATACACAGCACAAATGTCACCATCCTGAATTTTTGCAGGAGCTGGTTTTCATTACTGTGGGAGGACCTAAAAAACAAAGTCACTAAACTTACTCCAGGTTCAAAGAGACTGAATTTTCTATTGCATACATAAATAAAAGCAGCACAGCAGCCATCTCTTACATTCTGTGAACAGGAAACATGGGTCTATGCATATAGATTTGCTCCTAGGTGCAGAGTACAAACTATATATTCAGATCATCGCTCCAGGACTCACAAAGAAATCAATATATGGGCTAATCCTTCAAATATCACCCACGGTGATATTTGCACACTTTGGCTTTTAACATTGTGACAAAGTTGAGGTACCCTTCGCATACTCTAGTTTACACAGCTGATTATAATAAAATTACCCCCTGTATGCAATTATTTAAAGAAGAGAAGGGAGGCCTTAGCATGCATATATGAAACAGCCTTTACCTAATCCTTTCAATATGGTGACTCCAGAACGATCTTGGTGTGCTCAGTGCAGCACAGAGAGCTAGAGACAGACCCCCAAATCAGGATCTTTCCGTCACAGCGTAACTGTTACTTAAAGGCAGTTCTTTTCAACAGAAGCATTTAAAAGCTTCCCTCCTCCACCATCATTCTGTCTTGATAAAAGCCCTGTAAGATTAGTTTGACTCAAACAGAGTTTATGACAAGATTATAGGCGGCTGTTAGAAGTCCTTCGCAATGGGAGGATGAAACTCTGATTTTACCAAAGATAATGAAAAAATTCTCCCTGACTTCAATGGGGCCACTATTCACCTAAAAGATGTGACAAACCCTGATTACAGTTGCTGATTTATTAATGACCAAATTTCACTTTCATAGTGTTTCAAATACTGCTATCCAAATGTTAATCAACCAACAAAATACTATTGCACACTTTATATTAAAAAAAAAAAGTATGATCTATGATTGTACTTGAAAGCCTTATCAAAGCTTCATTATGTACAGCCTTTACTTTAAGAACATAAAGTGATTACTGGAGTTCTGTTTCAAGACACAGAGGCAAATATCCCTCTAAGAAAAGCATAACAATTCAAGCAGCAAGACTTCGTCACTCTAGAAAAGTCACCTTCAACCATTTCCACTGGGGAATTAAGCACGACAATGCTTTCAAGAGACTGTTCCTTTTTAGCAAGAAGGAAAAGGAGGTGGTGTTAAAGTCAAGGGTGTGGCAAAGAAATAAATGCAGCTATTAAGGAGCCAGATATTCACAGTGAGTGTGCTTCAAGGAGAGATGAGGGTCCCTCTAGAAATCCTGGAGACACAGGGCAACCTGTCCTGCAAGGCCCTGTTTTAGGACACTGCAGAGACCCACCAGCTGTTCCTGTGATTCCCTCAATGCAAAGAGCATCTGCTCCTACTTGTGGGAAAAGAGCCAGGGGAGACTAAGCAAAGCTATCATCTCTCTCCTACGTTGGTAGTGCAGAAACACTTCCCGAATATTATCTGCAGCTTCCAGGCAGGAGGTGAGGAGAGACACCTGCCCAGGGAGCCCACAGAGAGCTGCAGAAACTTGCTTTTTCTTATCAGCTCCTAGCTTTAGTATGCAAACAAATTAAAACAGAGAGCTTTAGGAGGAGAGGGGAGCAGAAAGGTAGAGTCACCAGTGGCTTTTGGGAAAAGTTAATTCAAGATAAGTATTGAATAACAAGAGTTGCCAATAAAGGGGACACAAGAAAACTTTTGTTGATGCTAAGGTACTGTGGCCAAAGAGATAACAAATTTTTCTGCCTGTTTGCTTTAATCCCCAAACCATCTCCACCTTCTTAGTTGTTTATTTCTGTGTACTGCCCTTACCCTCGATTAAAGGGAGCATTTTAATGCTGTGCTTTGGCCTCACCTGTGCTGGCAACTAGTACCTGCTATAGGGCTCAGGTAAGCCCAAGTGCTGTTCCCAGCAGAAAGACAGCCATCACCATTTTCCTTAATAAAAGGCAAAATTTTTGTTTGAAACACACCTTACTACTATCTCAATCTATTTCCCCAATAAGCTGAGTTAAGTGGATCCAGCCTTAGTCAAGACATATCTCACTCCAAGTGGCTGGTTGGCCTGCAAAGAGTGACTTCAGGATTGGGTCAGACCCTTTTCAGGAGGCAACTTCAGGAGAAGCTTCCCTGGGTACCTGCTCCAACACGACTTCGGAAGAACAATTTGAGCCCTTGTGGTATCCCCAGTATGCCCACTGACACACATATAGATAGGAGAGTAACAGGGAGTTGATGGTTTGTTTTGGTTTTTTTCAAACTGTGAATGCATGGTTCAGTTTGTGAAATTACTCATTTTGCCTTGAGGATACAACTATTCATCTGTTCTCTGTGACACCTCAAGAACAGTTCTATAACCAAACTATTATTTCTTTAGAAGGGTTTTAAAGCAAGACTTGTTTCAGGCCCCAGCACAGTAAGTATGTAGTCCAGGGAACTGATGTCTCCTTGTGTTAAGTAAATGTAATGTGCCTATAGAAACATGTATGTATACACACACACAAATATATCACAGAATATGCTCAGCTGGAAGAGACCCACAAGCATCGAGTCCAACTCTGGGCCCCGCACAGGACAATCCCCAAGAGTCACACCAGGTGACACTTAGGCAAGTGTATCATCCAAATGCTTCTTGAACTCTGTCAGGCTTGAGGCTGTGACCGCTTTTCTGGGGAGACTCTTCCAGTGCCCAACCACTCTGTCTGTAAAGAACCTTTTTCTAATATCCAACCTAAACCTCCCCTGACACAATTTCAGGTCATTCTCTTCGGTCCTGTCACTGGTCACCACAGAGAAAAGATCAGTGCCTGCCCCTCTTCTTCTCACAAGGACGTGGTAGACTGCAATGGGGTCTCTCCTCAGTCTCCTCTTCTCCAGGCTGAACAGACCAAGTGACCTCAGCTGCTCCTCATGCAGCTTCCCCTCTAGACCCTTCAAAATCTTTTTCTTCCTTTGGATGATATCTAAGAGCTTAATATCTTCTTATATTGTGGTGCCCAAAACTGCACTCAAGGTGAGGCCACACCAGTGCAGAGCAGAGCAGGACAATGCCCTCCCTTGACTCGCTGGTGATGCTGTGCCTGATGTCTCCCCCAGGACACGGTTGTCCCTCCTGGCTGCCAGGGCACTGCTGACTCATATTCAACTTGCCATCAACCAGGACCTCCAGGTCCCTTTCCATGGCACTGCTTTCCAGCATCTCATTCCCCAGATTGTAAGAACATCTGGGGCTTCCCCATCCCAGGTGCAGAATCCAGCACTTCCCCTCGTTGAATTTTGTATGGCTGGTGATTGCCCAGCCCTCTAATTTCTCGAGGTCTGTCTTCAGGACCCCTCTGCCTTCAGGGGAGTCCACAGCTCCTCCAAGTTTTGTGTTATCTGCAAACTTGCTTAGCATACCCTCCAGCCTTGCATCCAAGTCATTGACGAAGATGCTGAAGAACCTCATTTGTTACAGGTCACCAGTCTGATTTACCCTATTCACTATTACCCTCTGTGCTCAACTCATGAGCACTGAACAGGCCTGCAGCTTCTGGGGTCCTCCTTCTTGCCCTTCTTGAAAATCAGAACAAAGTTGAAAAGCTTCCTGTCAGCTGCAACCTCTGTGGGTTCCCAAGATCACTCAAAAATCATGAGAGGTTTTGCAATTACATAAGCTAGCTCTTTGGGGATTCTGGGAGGAATCCCGTCAGGGCCCATAGATTTGCAGGGAACCATCTGGAGCAGCAGATAATGTAGTCACCTAACTCTAAAGAAGGAAGCCACTCTTCTGCACTGGGAGCAATTCTGAGCCAAGAGGCTTGGCAGCCATCAACATTACAGACAAACAAAATTAGCTGAGGTGAATCCCACTCATCCTGCCTGGTTCCCTTCACCACAGCATATTATAGATTACTCATTGGCAGTCAGACATTTCAGCATAAACATAAATGTACTTCAGGGGATGGTATTTCTGATTAGGCAGACAGAGATTTTAATTTCAGTCTAAGTTAAATGACTAGGGAGTGCACTGTAATGTTATCCTCCACCGATAATAAAAAAAGGTAACAGAGCCATAGTAATTCTTCTGCATCTACCAGGTACTTCCAGAGCTCCCAGCTTTAGAAGCAGATTGGGCAGAGTAATCAAGGCAGCTGTGCTTTCCTGGGGACGCTTGGGGGGGTCACCTGTCAGGGCACCGCTTCCCTCCAGTTACTGTTCAGTCACTCCATCCATGTACATCCAGCACATCAAGTCAGCCCTGCTGGTTCATCCTCATGAAGCAGAGGGAGCACAAGGGAATCTGGCAGAAATTGTACCAGCTGACCTCAAAGGAAAGTTGGATCTGCCTCTCAGCTCAGCCCGGATCTGGAAAGTTGTACCTTTTGTAACCCCTCAAAGTTCAAGTAAGTATCCCCCTCATCCAAGGCCGGGCTGGTTCTGGTTTGGGTTTTGTCTTTTAATCAATTCCGCCCTTGCTGTGTGAGTTCCCATCTCTGTGATGGAGATTTTTATCACCAGCAGAATAGGCCACTGTCACACATTCTACATAGGGCAGGTCATAATTGCCCATTTTGAATGTATTTGAATGTTTTTGAATGTATTACACAGTCTCCTCTGATGACTCTCTCTCCCTTTGGGTAACTCCAGTCTTAGATTTTTTAAAACAACAAAACATGGTTCCTTGGAGGACAACTTTTGAGAAAACCGGTAATGTGCAACCAGAGAAGAGAGATGGGAACCAATTGGCTTAGTGTTAAAACAAGAATCCTGCTGCTATCCTCAGGGAAGGGACTTCATATATTTCTATTTTCTCTCACTCTGTCAAAATCTGATTTGATGAAGAGCAGCTGAGAGTCCTTGCCACCATGGAAGTTTTTCGTCACTCTGCAAGATTCAGCCGAATGTGAAGAGATTATTTTTTCTTCCAGCTTCAGGCAGTTTTGAAGCTTGAATATGAAAGAAAACACAACAAGTGTAATACAGAGAAAGGAAATGCATATTTGTATGGCTTCATAGCCATAATTAGTTTTTTAATATTTACTTAGTGCCTAAAATGCACAGACAAATCCCCTTCTGTAAATATAAATGGATATATAAAAGAAATCTTCCATCTGAAATAAGAAAAACACATTCAAATTGAACAGAAATGTTCTCACTTAAATGGCTGGCTGATGGAAAACTAAAGGTTCATACTAAGCTTAAATTTACAGAATCACAGAATTGTTTTGAGTTGGAAGGGACTCACAGGGATCATCGACTCCAGCTCTTAAGTGAATGACCCATAAAGGGGATTGAATCCATGACCTTGGCATTATCATCTCCAAGTCTTAACCAACTAAGCTAATCTCAGGGTCCATATTTGCTGGTCACTTTTCATTCAGGGACACACAAGCAAACCTGCAACTGGGAAAGGCTGCCTTCTGAAAAAGTCAGAGCTTGAGAACTTTTGCATTCTTCATAGAATAATTTTCCTTTAAAAAAAAAACCCAAGCAAACAAAACCTGGCTTTCCCCATGGATGTCTTGCAAGCAGCATCACATCTTCTGGCCAACTGGTTTTAAGATCTATAGCTCTACAGCATACAATGGTTAGCTTGCTAATCCAAATCCTCTATGGAAGAGCAGACTTTGTACTAACATGCATCCAGGGCATGTGTACACTTGCACATACAATTTTAATGCTCAGCATGTAAGATGTAAGAAACAGTATTTTCAGCCTAAACCTCTGTATGCACTACAACAGAGCAAGCAGTGTGGTTATGCTGCCATCAAGTGGATAACTATCCAACACATTGCTGAAATGCAAATATCTTCCAGGAGCAGTGAAGATAACTGTATTTCAGGACTGTACTAAAAATTTTGAAGTTTTTTAACAACATACTGTAAAACTTCTGCATTCTCCAGCTGATAAATTATTCATATGAAATTACTAGGACAGATTTAACTGTAAACACTCTCAGGGTCTCTGGCAACCTTCAGTCACCATAATAATGGGGGAAAATACAGTTTGTACACTCCTCAGATATATGACCACTTTTTTTAAAAATCCCAGATTGTATCAGATGCATGGGAGTCCCAGTGGTAGCAAAAGGAGTCTGGGGTCTTTTCAAACTGATACTGAGAATGGGGCTCTAAGGAGCTTAGCCCTTGTGATGGCACAAGAAAGATTTTTTTAATATCTGCAAGTGGGTAGAAAGTCATTTAAAAAAATGCCTATGAGCTGCTGGTGAAAAGTTGATTCATGGTCCAAAATTTTAGCTCTAGTGAGCATGCTCTACTTCATATAATTTTTGGATTCTCTGCAGCATTTTTTCTGGCATTCTGCAGCAAAGTTTATCAAAGCTTCTGTTTTTACAGCCAATTCGCAATGAGCAAAAAAAAAATGCATCTCACTGAAACATAATGGTTCTCCCCTCAGCCTAAAATGTTGCTTAAATCACTGCTCCAATTTTTCAGAATAGCTTCATGGAATTAACAAATTTTATGCTTTTTACAACATTTATTTCTCAAATAAGATTAACTAAATGTATTTTAAGTTTTTAAAGGGAAAAAAATCTAATTTTTTAATCTAATCCATTCACAAAGCCATTTTCTATATATATTAGTGAGATATGAAGTATATTTTCTATTGCTTTTTATACCAATGCCCTTACTTAACAAAAAAAAAAATTAAAAAATTAAAAAGTGGACCTTTGGACAATACTCCCCTCTAGGGGCAGAAACAGAATTTGCAACGTTTCTTTCGCCAGTGTATCGTTTGTAAATTACGAGTGAAATAAAACTAATAGGTCCTCCCAAGTGAAAACCAACCATCTTTATCAAGTCATTCCCTGCAGAGAATACTGCTGCTTATGAAATCTGCCCTAAGGACAATGTCGTGTTTCTATATTGATGCAGAAGGGTTTTAATGCCGCATGTATATAGAAGCCCATTTATCAGATTTCCCTAGCAACATACATCCCATCAACTTCTGACCTAGACAAAATACCACCAAATGCAATATGCGAGGAGTACATTTTGCTTTGTAAGTAAACACATGTGTCATGAAAACGTATGTCCTGACAAGTGCTAAAGCTGGAAGTTTGCTCAGCTGATCATACTTGGTATATTTGGAAGTGAAATAGGCTGGAAGGTCAGCATCGGCTCGGCAGCTTTCCTCCTCTTCATTCAGGCAGCCAGATGCGAGGTTGCAAAAGCAATTCAGGCATCTCCGTCAATGACAGAGGGTCCAATCCTCCCCACACAGAATACTCCTACGTACAGTCTGGGAAGCTTGCAATTCCTCCTTGGAAACGAAGAGAATGCAGAGCTAACAGAGGGTTGTCTACACATCCACAGATCCTGAGAACTGAGTAAGCCTGATGAGAGCTACAGGAAATGGGGCTGAAGCCCCAGTTGAGACCCAGTACCTTCACAGCACACTTACCACTGAGACAAGCAGCTCTCCCCTCAAAACGCCCAATGCTGCCTATCTTCTCAAGGAAAGCCATCCTAGGAAACTGCTGAGTGGTTACCTTCATCGGGACAGGCCAAGGAAGCTTGTCACAGTCCCCTCTGTGAAGGTTGTCATGGGATCCTTAAGCCACCTCCTGGCACAGCATCACTCATGCTGCTGAAACAGCCATCATGAAAATCTGCTGCCTCTAAAGGAGCACAGCTCCATGCACATTGGAAAAGCAGGCTCCTGACTCATGTTTAAGCAGAACAGCATACACACTCTTTAAAGTTATTACTTGCAATAGCGGAAGGCAAGCTATTTTAAAAGTTTTGCACTCCATTTCTTATCACATATGCTACAGTTAGTGGAAATTTTATTTCCGCACACATGCACATCCACACACAATACTCCAGCAAAAAAAAAANAAAAAAAAAAAAAAAGTTATGTTTTTTTTAGGTTATGAAAGTATTCTCTTTCTTTCTGTAGTCTACAAAATCACCAATCCCAAAAAATCACAAGCAAAAGGACTGAGTGAAATGATGAGAAAGTTTGTGTCAAACCTGTATTTTTCTCCAGCTACATATACTGAGCTTTTCCTCAATATTGTACCTGTAGCATCTGACAATACTCTGCCATTTTCACCAGAGAGGCACCTCGACAGGTTAACTCAACTTCAGTGATGAGCTCACCTAGGTCTTGCTTACCTAGGTCTCACTCTGCTAGCTCTAGTGGCTCAGCGTCTCACCTCATGAAATGGTGCTTCACTGCATTCCTTTAACACTGCAAAACCCAGTGCTTGCACAAAAATAACGTCAGCTAAAAGTCTACCACAAAATGTTATGTTTTATTCCAGTCTGATCTGGACTTCACTTACCAAGTAATTTACACAGATAACCAGGAACTGCTACTGCAACAGACTCTGGAGTGGTACTTATGTAGTCCAGGTATCAATGAGATTGGTTTTAAGGATGGCATTACTAATATTTTTGTGAAAAGAAGTTTCTCTGATAGCTATTCTGACTTTTAAGCCTGTCTGTGTATACTCACATTTTTTCAGTTTATTATTGCAGTGATCACTAATTTGGGACTAGTAAGAACAGCAATACACATAATAGAACAGAAAATTAGGGTGGCTTTTTCTTCTGGTTATAACTGTGATGGTCTAAAGCTGTAAGGACTTGTGTAAGGAGACATTGTATCTCCTTTTCCATTCAGAAGAAGGGATTTAAGGCTAGGGCCAAAATAAATATAACAGGTCTAAAACACCTGAAATAAAACTTGGGGAACTCCAGGTACCTGTGTACAAAAGCAGGGAAACTATCTGTCTTAAAAATGTGGCTCCATAACAGGACACAGCATCGGCAGGAGTTCAACTCCCCACACTTAGTTGTGGTACTCTACTGAAAACCCAGGCATCTCAGCAGCCAACTTCAGGCTCCTGAGCACTTTGCTGGGTCTCAGGCACCACTCTGGGCTTGTATGCAAGAAGCTCTGAATAACACTTTGTTTTTTGGTAGGTTTTCTTCTTTTATCTCTTTTTCAAGTGTTATTCATATGTCTATGCTCTGTGAGAAAACCCTGTTGAAGACAGACAGAAGTCTTAATTACTACAGGTTAATTACCTTTAATGAGCAAATTGCCATACACTTATGTGGGATTTGGCCTGAGAAGAATTTCAGAAAATCCTCTAAAATCACTGATAATATATCTTCTATCTAGGTTATGCAATAATGAATTTCAACAGTATCCTCTAATCAGATGAGAAGCATGACCCTGAAGATCTGAGACCCCAGTTTGTTTCTCTGCCAATATAGTGTTGCAGCTTTGTTTTCAGGATAATAATTGCTAAAACAACTTGACAGCACTGCTAGCTTATTTCATTTATCCCTATGATCATTTGCCTTTTAACGCTATGACTGAAACGAAAAAAAAAATACAGTAACAAAAGCTCCAAGGGTTCAAGATGTACTGCCCCAGAACAAAGTCTGTTTCTGGTCTTGGAGGCTGTTCTCCTGCAGTCTGCACTACAGCTGCAAACAAAAACAGTAAGAGAGAACAGACCTTCATAAAAAAGCTGAACTGAATCATCAAATCTGTTGAGAATATGACTTCCACTTAATCAAAGGAAATATTTAAGCACTAGCAGTATTCAGAAGCTACAAATTAATTGGTACTTGTAGGCAGTGATTATGTTTTCCATTTTTCTTGATATTCACATAAATGTGTGTGAAAGATTGGTTGCCTGGTTCTAATAGAAGTGGAGAAAGTCATGCTCCCTACAAAGTACTTGCAAGGTTAGTCGGGAATCAGCATCAGAAGAAATCAATCCTGGTTATTACCTCATCGTATACAGCAGAGTGCCATCATCCTCCAGGCGCAGGAGTTTGTTTGGAGTTGTCATGTTGTGAGCAATAGACTTCTTGCCATTGTGGAAGAAAGTGTCTGGGGTCCAAATTTTGCTGGCGAGCAGGTTGTTAAGAGGGAGGCGTTGCATAGGTCCTTTGAATCGCAGCCTTTCATCTTTCCAGCTTTGTCGGAAAAAAACGTCAATGGTATATTCCTGGCACAAAAGAAACAGTCAAGGTATTGCACGATCTGAATAGAAGCAATGGTTCTAAAAATTACTATAGCAAAGTAAATACAACAGAGGTGGCAGCCACATGCTAACTTACCATTTCTGTGTCTGACACAGGACCAAAACTGGTAACATAGATGTCTGTTTTCACCTGAGTTATTCTCTCTGTAATAAATATAGGCTCTGCATTAGTAATTGCTTTAAGATACAAATACATATTTGTGATGCATTTATCTATAAACAATTTCTGAATCACTCAAAAATCCTCAAAAGCTTAAAATTAAGAGGATGCTTTGGAGGCATTTCAACCCTGATCAAATACAGCTGTTGACCTCCAGGAGTCCAGGTTCTGTTCTTATTATCAGAAAGAAACAAGCGCTTTAAGAGTGCAATTCCTCTGCCTGATAGCTTTTGATCAGAGATCACAGAAATACAGAATGGTTTGCATTGGAAGAGACCTTAAAGATCATCTCATTTCAACCTTAGACTACACTAGGCTGCTCAAAGACCCATCCAGCCTGACCTTAAATTCATTTAGCAGTGGGGCATCCACAACTTCTTTGGGCAATCTGTTCTGGTACCTCACCATACTCACAGTAAAGAATTTCTTTCCAATACCAAATCTAAATATACCCTCCTCCAGTTGAAAACTGTTACCCCTCATCCTATCACTGCACTCCATGATAAAGAGCCCTTCCCCATCTGTCCTGTAAGCCCCCTTAGGCACTGGACGGCTTCTATACAGTCTCCCTGGAGCTTTCTCTTCTCCAAGCTAAACAACCCCAATTCTCTTAGCCTATCTTCACAGCAGAGAAGCTCCAGCCCTCTGATCATCTTGATAGCTTCCTCTGGACTCACTCCAACACGTTCATGGCCTTCATGTGCTGAAGGCCCAGAGCTGGACACAATACTCTCAAAATTAGAGGGGCAGAATCACCTCCTTCAACCTGCTAGTCATCCTTCTTCTGATGCATCCCACAATGTGACTGGCTTTCTGGGCTGTGAGTACACATTGCCAGCACTTACTCAATATCTACTATAGCATGAGATGAAGTACCTATTCCCCTCTGCTGCTTGGGTGATCTGTCCAATTTCAGAAATCTATATTAGAGATGTCTGTCCAATTTTAGACATCTATGTTAGAGATGTACAAAATTAGGTGAAATTATTTCTACTCTCAAGTATCTAAATCTTCCTGGCATCTTTTCAAATCCAGGACTAATTTAATTTAAGGGCGGAAATCTCAGAAGTTTGTTATATAAGATAAGAGCATCGAGCCCTATTTTCAAGCATCTCTGTGTAAAGTGAGAGGAGAAGGAGAGAAAGGGATGAAAGCAATGTGTTGGTCTCAGAAGAGGAAGGGGTGGGGGTAGCCAGATTAAAAAAGGGCCAGGAAGAAACATAACAGATGGTTTACACATGGATAGAAGATGAGAGAAATCTGGGGGATAGAAAGCTGAAGGAGAGCTCAACAAGGTTAGGATGGCAACCTATTCACATGCTATTCAGAACTATTCACAGGCTATGGATTTAAAATAGCTGCTGTAGAGGTTATCAAAATGACATATCAATACAGATTTGCTCAAGTTGTCTAAAAATGGATGTTTTGGGGATCTGTTTTTAAAAGAGATGTGTGTCACGAGCATAATTTTGTATAGCTGACCAGTAAGGGAAGAACCTTGCAGCAACCTGCTAGCTAACATACCTAGGAAGTACCAGACAAACCCAAACTGTATCCAGTTGCAGAAAATATGTATCACGGATTCTCTCCTAACCCAACCTCAAATGACCTCACGACTGAAAGAAGACAATTTTCAGTGATTTTTATATTGTTCCCCATTTGCTAGGAGACAAATCTACTTTTTGGACTTTAGTTAATGAAACACAACTGTTATCAAGGTCAAGAGCAGGTACGCATCTGAGAAGGCATCACATAGATCATGGCCCTGTGTAGCTCGGGACTGGCCACAGCCGGTGCATTATCCTACCTCCTAGTCCTGGGCGCAGTCGGTTGTCATAGCCATCCAGCAGACCATCCAAAATCCTGGTGAATATAGTGATGTTATCATTGGTGTCCTCTTTTCCTGCTGCTGTTGGTGTTTGTGAGAAGCTGTTTTATGCAAATGAAAGAAAACATGTCAAAAGCCACACTGTTTCAAGGGACTTCAGTCTCAAGGGAAATTTGCGGTAGAGCCACTGAGCCTACGTCCTCTCACACACAGAATTACACACATAGAATTAACAAGGTTGGAAAAGACCGTAGATATCATCAAGTCCAACCTTTTACCTATCCTGACAACCTAACCAACACCAATTCATCATCTAAACCATCTAAACCATGTCACTAAGTTCATCATCCAACTTCTCCTGCTGTTCCAGCTGAGTAGCACAGGGAGCTGCAGTGATTTTATCTTTGCTATAAGCAATTGTAAATAGCTCTCCCTGTAGGAAGATCTGGAGACGAATCCATGCCATGGAGGTACAAACCTTCAGAGCTGGATCAGGGGACATTTGAGCCCTTTGATCTTCTCTCCATAATGTCTCACATCAGCCCTACCATTTCCCAAGTGCTGGCATGTCTCCATCCCCTGCAGGGAGCAAGGTCAGCTCACAGGGCCAGCAAAAGCTGTTACTGGTTTTCCCCAGGTTAGCTCTCCATTCTTTGGGAACTACATTACTGGGCAGAGGAGCTGCATGAACAGCATGGGTTTGCCTGGGGATACACCTTCAAGTCTGCCTGAAGGTACTATCTGATCCTAAAATGCCAAACAGCTTCTAATTTTCAAAATTTATGTAATCTGTTGCCAGAACAAAGGATGAACTCTAACCTTATTTGAGGATAACAAACTCCCACTACATTAAAAAATCCCACTGGAGTATCACTGGGGTATCTGAAAAACATACTGCTGTACAGAAAACACAGTTCTTCACTCCTCCTCTTTCTTTCGCATAAATTAGTTCTCCCTTGTAGTATGCAAATAACAGCAATGTGTAGTGGGCCTCATTCCATATCTTTTGGGCCAGATATGTTTTTATTCTGAACTCTTTTTTATTTCACCATTTTATCCATGGCTCAGACCTAGGAAGCTGTTCACAGCACAACTACAACTTGCATTTTTTAAATCTGTTTGATTTTCATTTACAGATGCTTAGAAGAATCCCCTGCCTACTAATGCCTTTGCTTACCTAAAGGATAGATATAGGAGATTATCCATAAGCATGCTCCACCTGCAGAAGCAATGAGCATTTTTAAAGACAGCAAGTTTGCTCACACTTGGTGCTTACTCAAGATTCAGCCTCCGCTGAAATCGCCAACAAATGCTCCAGCTGTGAAAGGGCACACTGCCCCAGTAGAAACCATACCCTGCCTCATGCACCCTGCCAGCAGACAGGAATTGCTTACACTCGAGCATCCTGAACTCAATGCCAGACAGTCATCCCTGAAAAGAAGGAAAGCAGGGAGGAAAGAAAGGAGGGAAGGAAGGGAGGGAGGAAGGAGAAAGGAAAGGAGAGGAAAGAAAGAAAGAGAGAGAGAGAAAGAGAGAGAGTAAGAGAGAAAGTAAGAGAGAGAGTAAGAGAGAAAGTAAAAGAGAAAGTAAGAGTTCATGTTTATTTACTACCAGTCCCCAGGGAAATAAATCAGTAAATAAACAGAGACGCTCAGAGCATCTCTCTGGACAGCTTTCCTTGCAGAATGGTTTTAACATATGTTAAAACCTAACAAAACAGGATTTATACAAAGAGAGGGAACCTCAACCTGGTTTTACCTGCACAAAGTTTCCACTAATAGGACCTCATTGACATCCGTGCAATAGATCTGGAAGTTTTAGTGACACCAGACCTGGCTCAGAACAAGTTGCTCTTAGCCACATATCCTCTCACAGATACTGGGAACCTCAGTCCTGCACCTGTTCCCTTTAAAGTTTGTGTGGTTCTGCTATAAAATGAAAGGACTGCAAAGACTCCCAAGACAGGGGAGTAAGGCCAGGCAGTGTGAGCACAGATCCAATTCCTTGAAACACCAGAGCCCATGGAAATGCCTGGTGCTCCAAACAGCAGTGCCCAAGACCACCAAGGTAGAGGCATAGGCACAAATCTTGCCCATTTTCCAGGCCATCCCATCTCTCCATGGTCAAAAGACCAAATTAATTCCATTTTCTATGCTGTGACCACAATCTCTAGTGAGCAACTGAGGCAGGCAAGATCACAGACATGTTTGACTTTCATGAAAAACAGTCAATCCAGCAGATGCAAACTGATACATAAGCATTAAACATCCTTGCATGCTGGACCATTCAAGACAAAAGACTGTACACTTTTTTCTCAATTGGAATCAAAGAGATTCACTACATAAAAGTGATTATTTACAAGTAGCAGCCTAACAAATGCAAATGAATGCAAACAGGAGGCAGAAGTTACAGATGTTCTTTACATGCAGCAACTCTAACTAACACTTTGATAAAATCCTAGAGCAGACCACAAAAATCCAATACACATAGAATACTATTTTCAACTTCTTCATCTATTTTATCTTCTCTTTTTCCTAAGAGATCCGCATTGTGCTGTCTCCCTGCTACACTGTATCAGCGTAGGAACCCATTTTCATTTTCCACTGCATCTGACAAAGAAGCAGAGAGATCAAACTTCATTTCATTCCTACAAGTTTCATGAGAAGCTGTGACTAGACAAGGGGAGAACAATCTAAATTAGTGCCTCATTAAGTAAAAATGTGAGGTTAGCTGTCATCTATTCTCAGTTGCTCGCTGACTGGGCCACTCAGCACACATACAGCTCAGAAATAGCCTCAGCAAGACCAGTCGCCCTTCTCTCTGGTAGTTAAGAGATATGGAGGAGACTTGTAGGTTGATTAGGAAAGATCCTGAGAAAAAAAGGACAGCAGAGGTAAAATGTAGGTGTTGCAATGGGAGATGAGAACAAGGGATGCCAAATGTGAAACTGGGATTATTGCAAAGGTATGGTGCTGGGGGCACAGGACACAAAGCTTCACTGCATTCTCTGCTCCCGAAAAGGTTGTTATTTTTAGTGCTTATGACTGAATTCAAAGCCAATTGAACTAAAAGGTAAGATTTCCATTGAACTATTTTTGTGAGGATGGGACAAAATATACTTAGTTCTCATAGCTACTCCTCTGAATTTAACAAGAGTAATTGATGACACTTCATTCTATCTCAGCTATGTACGTCTCTCACAAGAATAGTACACACACCCCGTATACTGAAATACTTTTATATCTTAACAAGAAAATCTAATAGAGGAAAAAGATGGAGAAACAACCAGAGGGAAGACTCATAAAAAGACTGTACTTCTGCAAAACTGCAATCCAATTTTGATTTGGCAGATTGCTTCACCCATAGAAAAGGCATCAGATGCTGAATTTCAGTGAAATGTCAGTATTATGTGAAGTTGCATTTGTAGATGGATTGCTGTTTGGTTTCGTGTAAATGCTGCTTTTTCTTTCACAGAAAGAAAAATTACATTTAATTTCTGTTATTGAGATCTCTCATGAAATGCATGTTTTGGAGTAAGGGCTGGGGTTGTTGTGACGCAAGACATTTAAACAGTACTTACAAAACTATATGCATATAGACACTACACAGCTCTATAAAGAGACAGAAAACAGGTCCCACCTTAAACTAATTATTTCTACACAGCTAAAGTCTCAGTTTTATCAACATATTACTAGGTAAGCAAATTATTGCCTGTCTGCAGTAAAAAATGTTTTTATAGCAGAAATTTTAAGTTATGGATAAAAATAAACAAAGAAAAAATCTTAGGAAAATGCCAAGAAAATTCAGAGATAATTGCATTTAAGGCTTATTATTGAACATAAATTAAGCCAACCAGGAATACTTCTCATCAAATTTATTTAATATTGCAATTTCAGGCTAACTGAAAAAAACGTAAGCCACAGAAGGGGCCCATCTATAAAATGTAATCATTCTCTAAAGATGCTCAGCTACCTCTTCCGATGATTTCACAATTTGCTATTTTAAACATCACTGGTTTTTTTGTCATCTAGTCAAAATCACGACAGGTACTATTCATAGTTTAATTGTAATGAAAAGAAAATTTATGGTAGATATTTAATGATTTTCCTATAACATCCTTAAAAAAAAAAAAAAGGTAACAGACGCTGGAAAAATAACTGGAGTGTGTTTTGCTATTGAAAGCAAATACATTTTTTTCTCTCTCTTAAGAGTTGTGTTTCCAATAACTTGTTTTAACAGAATTACAATTATAGCTGAATTTCAGACAAATTAACAGTTTGTTGAAAAGACAGTGGAGAATACACTTGCAAAATTTTGGATATTGACAGCTGGCCAAACATCGAAGGAAACAGATTTACTTTCGTAAGTTAGCTTCTTGCCACCCCTTTCTTATGGATTCTTGAGATCTAAAAATGCTGATGTTTTATGAATTTGTGCAATTAAGATTTAATTCTTTCACATCGGATTAGAACAGAGAAGAGGACTGACTGAAACAACAAAACTTTAATACTATTTTCAGATCCTTAAAGAATAATTTAAATCTTTTATTTAGCATGAACAGCATTTTACTTTCTTCTTGGAAGGAGTGATTTGTGAGCAGTGAAATGAAAGCCTGTTTTTCATAGAGTGATGCCTTACACTCCTCATCCCCTTGAACCTTAATGTCCTTGCACCCCTTTCAATGTCCTGGATTTCTCTCAGTGTCATTAAACACATCCCAGGTCACTGACCTGCAGCTTCACTGGGAGGCATTGCATGCCAGGGCTTGTCCCACACTAGTACATGCCGGATGGCCCACAGATACAGGCCTGCTATTTGGCCAGCTGGCAGGCAGAGATGTTGAAGCCATTGCCTTCTGTTCAGCAGTCAGACTGACTGATGACTGTCTGCCTCCTACAAGAAGTTCGAGATACCCACTTAGTTTTCCAGTTATTGAAATTGTCTAATAGGTTCAAAAAGCTACCTGGAGGCACGGAGAACGAAAGGGAAACAGAATAAAAAAATAAACAGGCATGATTGGGTAAGATAAGATAATTCTTACAGAATTCGTCTTTAAAAGTATGAGGATCACAAGTACTTGGAAGGGGATATCCCTGCAGAACTAACTGCTTAGGGCTGCAGAGACTAACTTGAAATAAAAGCCTGAAGGAGAGGTATGCTTTGCCTAAGTAGCAGGATTATGGTTTTAGTGATAAGGAACATGAGCTAGAGAAGAAGTATGTGAAGCTACAGACACACCATGGACTGAATTTTGTAGAGTGTACAGAGAAATATTGGGTTGGTTACATATAACTGAGATCTTCTGTTCTCCACATTTCTACAATTATAAACATTACTAGCAGATGGCAGCTAAACTGTGGGTACATGAACAGTGTCCATCCCTGTTGGTTTTGGCTTTTGGACGGATTTCTAAAATTGCACATCCAAAACACAGTCACATCAGGACTGTGCCTACCAGCATGCCCCAGAGATGTGCCGATGGATAGTCTGGGACTTCCAAAATACGAGCCAGGACACAGTAAGGTTGGCCAGCATGTAGCTGGCCACAGGCTACCTCATCTCACACAGATCTGTGTGAGAGCAGTCACACATGGCACCAACACTCACAGGGCTGCCACCACCTGGGCTATCCGAGGCCATGCAAGGAATCAGATCTTACCTGAAAACCCTCTTCATGGCTGTATTTGACTTTTAGTTGTACTTAGCTTTATTATTAATGTTTACTTTCATGACAATTGTGAACTATCTTGAAATGCTTAAGTAAAATACCTTCACTTGTTAGAATATCATACAAGTCAAGGCTCAATTTCAAGCAAGCTTAAAACAGCCTTGACTCGTGCCTGGACTGTTTCTGCAGAAGTAAACTCATAAAACTGTTATACCAACAACAGAGCTAGAGGCAGGGAAGCCTTCCTCTTCTCAGTTCATCTGTATCTTTGAATTTTAATTTAGAGATTTTTCTTTAAATAACTTCTATCAAGTATGTCTACAGTCTTTCTCTACTGCCTATTAATGTGGATAATTCTCGATAGTCATTACACATTTATGTTAAACATTAATCACAGGCTTTTACTGAGATTTCTCAATTAGCCTAGGAGATCAAGATATATAATTTCTGTTTATTTTACCAGGCATTGTGCATCAAAATCCCCCAAGGTGGCTTTGACTGTGTCAACAAAATCTGTATTTATGATTTAATATAAATATGGAATGACTATGGAGAACTGTAGAAAAATCTCTGCCTTTATCTGTAATGTTCTACTGTATTTTGGTTTTTAATTTGTGCTCCTCTGACCGATTACTTTTATCAAGCACGTTGCAAAACACGCTGCAATATAACAGCATAGTCCAAACACGGACAAAGCTAATAAAGAAGAACCTGCTATCAACAGCAAGTGTTATCAGTATTAGATTCCTGCAGTTAATACAGCAGCCTACATGTTAATTGTACCACTCTGTCCTGAAGTCAGTCCCAAAGCACTTAGCAAATTACACTCTGAAACTGCTTCTGCCTCTGAAACAGAAGCGCTGGAGCATCCTCTGTCTTTTGAGTAGGGTCAAAATTCAGCCCTAAGGCAGTGTGGGAATAGTGCAGTGAATTGGAGCTGCTCATCTCTGCAGGCCTGGACCAAAATTACTAGATTAGAAATGGGGGGCAAGGGGGGTAGGAGAAACTTTTGTGATGATCTCATTTTAGTGCACAGAAGCTTTTTGACTACCTTACAGAAAACAAGTGTCCTAGTTTCCTCTAACTGTCCTGTTCTGATTATCTGCTAGGTTATAGGTCACACTGATTCTTTACCTGGGACTTTGATTCACTATTTGCTTTGGAGTCAAAAGGAAGAGTTAAGCCTTATGGCTTTTGGGTTAGGTTTTTTTGGTTCGGGTTTTGTTTTGTGGGGGTTTTTTGTATCCTTGCCTCTTTATTCTTCTGTTAGAGGAGAAACACAGTTAAAAGACCCCCATATCAAGCAGGTCATGCTTACCTATTGCAATGTGCTACCTTCTGCAGGGACGATGAACAATCAAGAACGATTTAAACTTATAGTCACCAAGATTTTCCCAATGTGGGAGTACTTTGTCTAATTACAAAAATGTCAAGACAATTTTGAAACCAGTCCCACACCCTATCTATGCCCTCTTCATTTCTAACACAAAGTCCTGAGAGAATTTTCCCTTAGGCGACAGTGAAAGCAGGACCAAGTTTTTCTAAGGTGAATAAATGAGTGTGCAACTATTTGCATCCTTTGTAGAGCGTACAACTGTTCATATAAACTGCTGTGGCCACAGGCTTCTGCCTACGTACATAGAAGGCATGCCGGAGACTAGGATAAGTTTTGCTCACAGCATAGACAGTCATCACTCAAAGTTTGGTCTTTCTCCTAGTTCCAATCTGGAACAAGTCACTTTGCTTGAAATCAGAAACTGATTTGCATCTCCACTTTGTGTCTTCTTATAGCAAGGAATTGATGGGTGTGCTTGTGAATCAGAATGCTGGGAGGATTCATTTTTTTCTGATGAAATCATAAATAATTGTTCTCCTTCACAAAGAAGAATCAACCTACGTTTCCCAAGCATTTACAAAATGGTTTTTCCAAATTCAACTGCATAGCTCAATTTTGAAAAGTTCTTAATATCTCTGGCTATAGGAAAAACACACAAATAGAGGGTTTCTGACTTTATTTTTCATTGGAATATTGGAATATTTCTTTGATACAGCTTTCAGAATATCACCATCAGGAAAGCATCCAAAGCAAAATTAAGGAATCAGGATTCCTTGCTATATGCTTCAGGGAAACAAAATTTCTGACTATTCTAACAAATTTCAAACTCAGACAACCTTCTGAGCAGTCACTATCTTAGCCTACTCTCTAGGAATGCCTTTAGCAGCCAGCAGCATGCACTGAGTCTCACCACTGCAGTTTTGCACTAATGCCTCCAACCTGCACCCATCAGGTAAAAGGGAGAAGGTGCAGGATCTCCGCATTATGGACACAGGAGCAGAGAGCACCACAGCCCCTGACTGTGCTAAACCCAGGTCAGAGCACTCAGCAGCTAAAGGGCTGGTCTGTGCTCTTTGTGACCCAAAAGCCTTCCTGCAACAGCACTGCAGGCACAAAGAACTGATATGAGGGAGTAAATTTGAACAGGAAAGAAAATCGTTCCTTCCCCAGGCCACCGGCATGTTAGGACAAAACACAAAGCCTGCATGTTTTGTTCAGCTGCTCTGCACCACATGGAGTCAAGGTTTTTAATTTCCTTAAAAAACCCACAGGAAAAATTCAAGTGCAATTGGCAACTCACCCGAAGTGGCTGGCTAAACTCATGGAAACACAGAAGAGGAAGAAGTTCTTGATCATGATAAAGTCAGAGACCATCCCATTGTCCATTCCAGAGGAGAAAAAGAGCGCAGGTGGTTGCTTTGGTGAAGGTGCAGCTGTTCACTTTGTTCTTATGCTGGAACAGTATAAAAAAATTGATAAATTATTGCAAAGACAAACAGCAGGAGAGCCGAGTTCAGCTAACATCACATCTTCGGCTATCTGCGTTTTTCAGAAACTTATCCAGGCTTATGTAAACATCAGCTGTTTATGTAAAGTTGTATGTCTTCAAGGACATGTTTTACCTTCTGCTGACAGTGAACTGCAAAACAGGAAAAAGTCTTTGTGGCCCAGTTTTCCCTTAAATTCATCTGTTGTGTAAGTAACTAAAGAAATAACCACCATTTTCCAAATGCCAGTTTCAACCCTTTACCTATGTCAACAACTTCCACATGCCTGCAAACCCAGGATTGTGAGCAGCCTCCGCATCCTTTCCTTCCATCGCAATTTTTTCCCATTAAATACCCGGCTTCCCTTTCCAAAATCCCAGTTGAAATGCCAAGAAACACCTACTGCTTCTTGGAATTCATGCTGCTGATGCACGNAGCCCAAACCAACCAAACAAAAAAATCCCACCGCAAACAAACAAAAAAAAACCCTCCACAAGCCACAACCACAACAAACCCCTCCAAGCCTTCACATATAAAGCCCAAACAAAACAAACATACTTCCAAACCAAAAAAAACCCACCTAGAACAGCTCCCGAAAATACACCCTGAGAGGAACTGCCCGGATTTTCCACCTGAACCCCGTGCCCCCGCGCTACATCGCTCAGCAAGTTATTCTCCCACCCCTCCGGCGCCGCAAGACAAGACATCCGAACCAAAACCTGTCCCCCAGGGCTCTCCCGCTCGCTCCGCGCCGCTCCGCTCCGCACCGGGCACTGCGGGGCCACCGCTCCCCTCCGAGCACCCGCAGCCCCGGCCCGCCCGCACCTGTCCGGCGTCTGCGCACCGCTCCGCAGGGCTCCGCGGAGGTGACAGCTGCACGCCCGTGTCCCCTCCACCGCCCCTTCCCCTCTGCCCTCCCGAGTCACCGCGGCGCCCCCGGGCTTGCCCCCGCTCCGCCCGCCGG
>VXBA01005127.1:2444498-2456038 GCA_013399895.1 Serilophus lunatus | reverse complement strand
CCCGCGCCGCCCGCCGGCCGAAGTTTCCCGGGGCCATGTGCGCGGCGCGGGGCGCGGGGGTGGCCGCTCCGGGGGGCTGCGGCCAGGGCTCCCCGCCACCCTCCGTCTGCCTGGCCGGGCGCGGGAGCCCGGCGCTTACCAGCCGCCTGCGGGGGGACGAGGGCGAGGGGGCGGTCTTTGCCTGAAAGTTGCGGAGCGGCAGCAGGAGCGGAGCGGGAGCGGCGGTGCTGCCTCCCGGCCGCTGCCAAGCGCGGCCCCGCCGCAGCGCCGCTCCCGCGCCGCCCCCGCGCGGAGCCCGCGGCCGGGAGCGCGGGGCGGTGTGCGGGTCGCGCCCGAGCCTCGGAGACCCCGAAGGCAACCTCCCGGGAAGGGGTCCCTCGCGATCCCGTCGCAGCCCCCGGAGGCTTCCGCGGCTTTCTGGGCTCCCGGGAGCAGATACCATCGGGCGCCCCCCGGCCTGGGTCCCGGGCGAGCCCGGCTGGCACTGAACGTTCTCGGGAAGAGGGAGCCCCTGCCACACCCCGGCAACCGTGGGGTAGGGGCACCCATCCCAGCGGAGGCTTTCTGGTATATATGCACCTTGCACCACGCATGTACGAGCGTACATTCCCAGATCTGTATCTATACTCCTCTTCTGTAACCAGTGGACCCGACCTAAACCATCATAGCTCATAAATGCTGAAGTGGGGCTTATATCCACAACATAAACTCTGTTAGTACATCCTCGGTATTAGACATCCGTGGTTTGTATTGGTATTAAAAATTCCACTAGACTTGCAATAACTTCGAGGTTTCCTTGTGATTGTGTGTGGTGCTATTCCAGAAAAATGGATGCCCTGCTTCACAGCCTCAATAATGGGAGCATTACACTTGCTACGTGTTCATCACAGATATACAATGTACTGCTTGCAGGTGCATTTTGAACTACTTGAAAGCTAAAATGAGTGTTGTGTAGTCCTAGTTCCTGGGTATTCCTTGAGATGCATGCAACATTTTGCAGCATGCACGTGTTACACGTGATAATACATGATTTCAATATATACTGCTGTTACCATACTTTGAAATAATATTCCAAACTCGGTTATTAAATTATCAGATCTAACAAGGTAATGCCTGTCTTTCAAGCAACATTAGGGATCAGTGAAGCGTCTGTCTTTTTCCTATATCCATAAAAAAACTCTATGAAATTAACCCCTCCACTGAAATCAATACTGATTCTGCAGCTCATTGCCACGGAGAGGGCTGCAGTGTGTGCCTAGTTCACAGTCTACACCACCTGAGTTGAAAATTGGTCCTTAAGAATTTCGGTTTCCTTTTTCACCTAACAAAACCAGAAATGTAGCCCCAGGTGAGAATTTTCTTTGTCAACAATGAATCATTTTCCTAGTATCAATCGAATAGCATTTTCTCGGGCAGTTCTCTGTAATTCCCCTCTTCAATATTCCCTTGAGACTTCTCAAGGGTTGTATTGGATGATCTTTAAAGGTCCCTTCCAACCCACACCAGTCTATGATTCTATGGCTGAATATCTGGTACTTAGCTGTGTTCAAGTTTTACAGCAATGATTTATGATGTTAAATGCAGAGCCAATAACATACGTTGTTCTTTGGTGACTTCAATAAATATGAAGTTGTGAATGAATGTTGCTATCAGAACAGCTTTCCCGGTGCTTAAAAATATCTGAGTAAAGTAGTATGAAGCGCCAGTAGTTTCTCATAATAATGTTCTTGCCTAGGAGTGTTTAAATCACATTTTTCACATTGCTTTTATTTCTAGTATGAACTATTTATATCTGCGTATAGGTGATGTTGCAAAATATGTGATCTTTAAATAATTTTTTAAAAGCGAGATGTAGGAATATTGGCCTAGACTTCTGTGCAAATAGGCGAGAGCTGCATGCTCTGGCCTCTCACTCCAGCTCCCTAGTGAGCAGAACTGTGCCTCGGTTCTTCTGATTTGTTCCATCTTCTCCACGAAGCCATATGCTGCAGATCTGTTTCTCAACACCAAAAGGAGGAAGCGTTTAGGAATCAGAAAATGCTAAAGGAAAGCTTAAAGAGAAAGGTAATGAGAATCATAGAACCACGGCACAGTTCGGGTTTGAAAGTAACCTTAGAGGTTACCTACTTNTCCCCCGCCATGGGCAACAACACCACGATAACACCTTACTCGGCGAAGGGGCGAGCTGAGGCGCGCCGGTGTCACGCCGCTCGGTGCCACCCACGCCGCGCCGAGCCCACCCGCTCCTCCCGCCGTGTCACTGTCACCCCCGCTGGGCGACCTCTGCCAAGCGCTGCTGTCCGCACCGCCGCCGCCCGAGGGCAGCACAGCTCCACACAAGCAGCAGCAGCCCCCGGCAGGCTGGAGACGGTGCGGGGGGCGCGGGGCGCCGGGCAACACCCGGGGCGTCACGTACCGGGATGCTCACACATCGGCTGTATAGGTTTTTGGCAAGACGGTGGCTTTGGCCTGTGACAGCAGTTATTACCAGCATCAGAGAAATCGCTGCTTTGAAGGCAACGTTACTGTAGGTGTCCGCTGCTGTGTTTCTTCAGGCACTCCCTTGCGATTCACATTTGACCTGTTTGTAGCCTTCGTTTCCATATCAAGTTTTAAAGGATATATTGAGTTTAGTATGTAAAACAATTGCTTTTCGTTGGGGTCAGGGGAATTGGTTGGTTGGTTGGTTGGTTGGTTAGTTGTTCTCTGTGCTGTTTTGCAAAAGCCAGTACAGCCATTCCACATCGTGATTTTATTTGGGAGAAATTTTGTGTGGTCCCTGTTTGACATTTCTCCTCCCTACTTTGTCAAGTAATGTTGGTTATTTGTAGGCATGCATTTGAGCTAGATCATCCTCTACATGGAATTAAAACAATAGTGCAAGCGAATTGAGCTGTGATTATTACCATGGCATATACTAAGGAACTTACTGGGAAACGCACACCAACAGCTAACACCATGACACTTAGTGTTAGGAAATGACGTGTTTTGCTTGTAGCAAAAGGTGCCTCTATGATCAGGTCATCCCTTTTTCCAGCAGAGATACAGAAAACTCACGAAGGTGTGTAGAGGCGACATGCTGTGGGAATTGACACAAGTAGCCCCTTCAAAGGCATACTCTTCTACCAAAACAATTCGTTTCCAACATCTAGGTGGAGAGGCCCTCCCTGTTTTCTTGAAATCTTCTGCCTTTGGCCTTCTAGCTAAGGCTCCACAAAAGGCAGCATTTTGAACAGTGACTTTGGTGATACAAATCCTTTTCCAATAGAGAGCAGTCTGAATTCATTAGTCATTGAAGGAATCCCTAATCATCAGCTAATACCAACTCAGTCACTCTAAACACAGAGATTGGATTTGAGCAATGGATGAAAGTCTCATTTCCACTTACTTCTTTACTACATCTAAGACCACATCAAGAGGCTTCTACTCAACCCCGTTGAGACATATCTGTAGTGCTGAGTCCAACTTTGGGCTCCCCAGTATAAGAGAGACGTGAATCTAGTGGAAAAAGTCAAGCAAAGGACAAAGAAGACTATTAAAGGGCTGGAGCATGTCTCCTATGACAAGAGGCAGAGAGAGCTAGGACTGTTCAGCCAGGAGAAGAAAAGGCTTGGGGAGAAACTTATCCATGTGTTTAAATACCTGAGGGCAAGGGGGGACTGAAGAAAGGAAGACAGACTTTGCTTGGTGCTACCTACTGACAATAAGTAAGTCCTATGAGGAGCATCTGAGAGAGCTGGGGTTGTTCAGCCTGGAGAAGAAGAAGCTCAGGGGAGACCTTACCCTCTCAACAACTATCTGAAAGGAGATTGCAACCAGGTGGGGGTTGGCCTCTTCTCCCAGGCAGCTAGTGACTTGACAACATGACATAGCCTCAAGCTGCAGCAGGGAAGGTTCAGGTTAGACATCAGGAAGAATTTCTTTACAGAAACAGTTGTTAAGCATTAGAATAGGCTGCCCAGGGAAGTGGTGGAGACACCATCCCTGGAAGTGTTCAAGAAATGACAGGATGCAGCACTTAGTGCCATGGTCTAGTTAACAAAGTGGTGATCAGTCAAAGGTGGGACTTAATGATTTTGGAGATATTTTCCAAACTAAGCGATTCTCTGATTCTGTGACAGGACAAGGTACAGTGGGCACAAATTAAAACCCATGACATTCCATCTGAACACAAGAAAGCATGTTTTTACTTTGAAGGTGCTCAAACATAGAAACAGGTTCACAGTATCACAGTATCAGCAAGGTTGGAAGAGACCTTAGAGATCATCAAGTCCAACCCATAATCTAACAGCAAGCCATCATCTAAACCANACCCCAGCTCCCTCAACTGCTCCTCACAGGGCTTGTGCACTATCCCCTTTTACCATTGTTGTTACTCTTCTCTGAATACGTTCCAGTAACTCAACATCTCTGCTGTACTGAGGGGCCCAGAACTGGACACAGTACTCAAGATGCGGTCAAACCAGTGCCAAGTACGGGGGAAGGATAACTTCCCTAGTCCTGCTGGCCACACCATTCCTGATGCAGGCCGGGATGCCATTGGCCTTCTTGGCCGCCTGGGCACACTGCTGGCTCATGTCAAGTCTCCCATCCACAGCACTCCCAAGTCTCTCTCTGTCCGCCCACTCTCCAGCCACTCCGACCCCAGCTTATAGCTCTGCATGGGGTTATTGCAGCCAAAGTGTAAGACCCAGCACTTGGACTTGTTGAATCTCATCCCATTGGAATCTGCCCATCTCTCCAGTCTGTCCAGATCCCTCTGCAGGGCCCTCCTACCCTCCAACAGATCAGCACATGCTCCAAGCTTGGTATCACCTGCAAACTTACTAATGAAGGACTCAATCCCATCATCAAGGTCATCAATAAAGATATTAAACAGAACCAGGCCCAACATCGATCCCTGAGGGACACCACTAGTGACTGGTCGCCAACTGGATGTGACACCATTCACAACCACTCTCCAGGCTCGGCCATTCAGCCGGTTCCTAACCCAGCACAGAATGCTCCTGTTGAAGCCCCATGTTGCCAGGTTCTCCAGGAGTATACTATGGGAGACTGTGTTGAAGGTTTTACTGAAGTCCAGGTATACTACATCCACAGCCTTCCTCTCATCTACCAGGCGAGTTACTTGGTCATAAAAGGAAATCAGGTTGGTCAGGCAAGACCTACCCCTCCTAAAACCATGCTGGCTGGGCCTTATCCCCTGGCTATCCTGCAGGTGCATGATTGCACCTAGGATTATCTTCTCCATAACTTTTCCTGGGATGAAGTCAGGCTAACAGGTCTGTAATTACCTGGGTCATCTTTCCAGCCCTTCTTGTGGATTGGTGTGACATTGGCCAGCTTCCAGTCATCCAGGACTTCACATGTGAGGCAAGACTGGAGAGCGGCTTAGCAAGCTCATCAGCCAGCTCTCTCATCACCCTAGGGTGGATCCCATCCGGTCCCATGGACTTATGAGGATTCAAGTGGCTCAGTAAGTCTCTTAACTTCTTCCTCATGGGTTACAGAGGGACTATACTGAACCCTGACCCCATCTACCAGTTCAGATGGCCAGTTTTCCTGTAGACAATCTGACCTGCTGCTGAAGACAGAGGCAAAGGAGGCACTGAGTACCTCTGCCTTCCCCTCATCTGTAGTCACTATATTTCCCTCCACATCCAATAAGGAGTTGAGGTTATTACTGCACTTCTTTTTGCCATTAATATATTTATGGAAAGACTTCTTATTGTCCTTCACAGATGTGGCCAGTTTAAGTTTCAGCTGGGCTTTTGCCTCTCTGATTTTCCTCCTGCGTGCTCTAACAATGTGTTTGAACATAACCTAATTTGCCTCCCCCTTTTTCCAAAGGTGGTACATCTTCTTTTTATTTCTTCATGCTTTCAGAAGCTCCTTAACCATCCAGGCTGGTTTTCTTCCCCTACGGCTCGTCTCGGGACGGCCTGTTTCTGTGCCTTCAAGATTTCATTCTTGAAGTATGTCCAGGCTTCCTGGACCCCCTTACTTTTAAGGGCTATTTCTCATGGTATCGTCCCAATTAATTCTTTGAATAATCCAAAGTCCTGCCCGCCAAAACTCAGTGTGGATGCTCTGTTCATGCCCTTCTTTGATTCACTGTTTATTGAAAATTTGATTATCTCGTGGTCACTGCACCCCAGGTAGCCTCCAACCACAACATCTCCTACCAGCCTCTCTTGATTGGTGAACGGGAGGTCGAGCACAGCCCGACCCTTGGCTGGGCTGCTAATGTTACTCAGAGGTTGTAAAGTCTCTGTCTGTGGAGACTAAACCTGAAGGTAAATGATCCAGGGAAACCCACTGTAACTGATGCTGCTTGAGCAGGTGGTAGGCCTGGCTAATCTCCGGAGATGCCCTCCAGCCTCAACCATCCTGTGATCCTGTGGTCCTGTGAGCTATGAAAACTGTGTTATCATATGGAACTGTCTGTTACTATTTCATAACCGAATCTGGTAGTGAAATGAGGAAAACGACCCTGCTGATGTGAGAGGTATTAAAGGCTGATAGACATTGAATCATTTGGTGTATTTCTCAGTGATAAAGAGGGATATTGATGGCCTTTTCCCTCTCATGTATGCACCCTCTGTAATGCCACAGACAGCATAAAACATGACCAGTGTGCTCCATTTCACTTGTCTGATGAGCCATACTGCAGACAGAGCTGCATTTTGGACCTGGCGCTTTGGTTGGTTGTCCTGTGCATCCCAGTGGCAATAGGGAGCTACTTCAGTGAGTTTTGTGAAACGTGACTGGGGTTAGGGTAATACTGGGAATGATTGCTCAGAGATGCTCCCTTTTAGTGTGACATAGAAGATACCAGCAGCACCACTGGGAGAGAAAGTCACAGAAAAAGCAACCTGCTCTGTTCCAGCAAAATTTCAGCTGGTTGTGAAAAGCAACACCTTTAGCAAGTTACACTGATGCTTCTGCATGCTATTTGTTGTGATTCCCAAATCTACAGGCTCAAAGGTCTTAAAAACATCATCTGAAGCTAATCCTGAGCAGGTTGCTTTCTACATGCAATCAGTTTAGAAATTAATGAAAAGCTACATTTTCTCTTTGGCAGTTCATCCTGTCTGATATGTGCAAATTTGAGCCCATTTCCACATATCAAGCTAACAGCTGAGCAGATATGCAAGATGTGCCTGAATACTGTTGTCATGGATTTATAGAATGCTCTAAGCTTCAGTGTTTCTGAAAACCACTCTAGGCACCTCACAGAGGTCCCTACTGCAAGATTAGAGCTCTGGGTGCTGGAAGCCTTATTTCTCAAAAGTTGCTGGCAGGAAGTGTAAATGACTTTCTCTATTAGATGCTTTGCCCCATTAGATTGGAGAAATGATTCCTAAAGATACTTCTTCCACCCAAAGGAGTGGAGAATATTTCAAGCATTTTTTCAGTCCGTCTTAAGCTTTTAGTGCTTGGATTCGAGCATTAAAGCAAAGATTGTCTGTTGCTTAAAGTGAAATCTCTGTCTTTCCACACCTATATAAAGGGATTTCATCTTTTCCCCCAAACCCACTTCACTGTCTGAGTCCTTCTCTCTTACCGATTTTCTCCTCCCTACAGATTAACCCAGCTGGCCCAGATTTACAGTTTAAATTCCTCCTGTGTGGCTGAGATGAATGTAAGTGTTGAAAGCTTAGCACTGGTCAAGAAGAAGAGCACAGGGCCAGGGCCAATGGTGCGGTTCATCAGGCTCGGCACTGCTCTTGCAGCACCTTTGCAGGGAAATGTTGCACACAGGCAGATTTCATTCATTTCAGTTCAGCTTGTCAGTGATACAGCCCTTTTCTCCTCTGCTCTGGAAAACAGAATATCCTCCACACCAGTGGATACCAATGCAAACTCAGAGCATGGGGTCAAACCTGCTTACAAAAGTTTTTCCTATGAAAGAATGGTGGTTTTATTCATACCCTTGCTAGGTTCAGATGTGAAATCTACTTCTTCCTGCAGTTTACCAGAGTCTCCCCTTGAGAGACAAACCATAAAAGCCAATGGGATTAGCAACACATCCTGAACTGCTAGTTCACGGTCTAAGATTCAGGAGGCAAAAGGGTCTACCTAACAGCAGTCCCTCCTGCATCACACAGTCTGCAAATTTCCATAGTGGTATAAACTGTGATTTTCTGGTTTGCTTTCCTCTTGTTTTGTAAGAATACATGCTGTTTTTTCTGGGCATCTATAAACTGCAACAAGTCACCTTTTCCATGAGTGTTATAGCCCATGAAAAAGGGCCTGCTGTTATCTCACCTTAAACCTGTGCCCGATTTCTTTTGTTGGTACAGTGGTTTTAGCAAAGAAAATCTCGTGGACTAGTGAGATTACCATTGCAAGTAGAAAGAGATTTGAAATAAGGGTATCACTCAGTCAAAGTTTATAACACGATGTTCTCTTAGATTTGACATCCTTTATTAACAAATTGATTTAATGTACCTATACAGACATAGCGTATACAAGTGTGGAGTTCACACTTTGACCACCTCTGAGCTGGACTGATTAGAGTTTCCTGCTTTGCAACCATAGACATTGTCCTAATAATATGGGAATTTCATCGCAAACAGTTGTCCTTAAGCTTCTTAACAGCCCTAGTGGAGAAGCAGGTGTATTCAAAAGCCAATGTTAGCAAACAAGCATATTTTGTGTTCTCAGTGTA
The DNA here is from genome assembly GCA_013399895.1 of Serilophus lunatus. Classification (NCBI taxonomy): domain Eukaryota; kingdom Metazoa; phylum Chordata; class Aves; order Passeriformes; family Eurylaimidae; genus Serilophus; species Serilophus lunatus. Next base: position 2,447,364 of record VXBA01005127.1, on the reverse strand, counting down.
TGAGCTTTACTCAGCAGCAGCAGTCATTGTATTCTGACATTCCCGGGTGATTGCCTCTGTATCTTGTAGCTCTCTTTTAAACATGAAATATATAAACCATACTTCTGCATAGAAAGAGGTAATAATGTAAGGGGTAAATAAGTGTTCTCTAAACATGTAAGATACTTCTGACTAATGTTCAAATAGATTATATTAAATACTGATGATACAAGCTTGTGTCTAAAATCTTTTAGTTTCTTTGTGTAAACTCAAGGGGATTTTTTTGCACAAAAGTGATCATCAACTCAAAAAAACCTCTGAATTATAACTTTACAACCCTATCATATATAAAATACTTTAGGTTAATCTTTTCAAAATTGTTAAATTTACTGGGTTTTATTTTAGCTAATTAGAGTAGCAGTTATATCTATATTTGAAAAAGAATGGGTTGCTAAGGTAGCATTGTATATAATGCTCTAAGGCCTCAGTTCTCCTGTCTGGTGATTTGGATGCATATTTGCTGTAAATATGGCACTACATGGTGTACTCCTTGTGAGGATAGAGCACATCTTTAATGGTACAGTTGAGTGGAAACTCATCTAAGTAAGAAAGAATTTTGTGGAGAATATCCACAAAAATTCAGTTTCATATATATGACTCCCAAAGAAACCTTAATCAGGCTTAAACTAGAGCATATGAGTTCTGCATCAATATTCAAGGCTTTAATGCATATGCTGCTGTACATGTCATTCTTTCACAACAGGAAGGAGAGAACAAATCTTGGAAGGAACAACCTAGAAATTCACTGAACTAAGAGGGAAGGATCAATTTTGATAAATTCTTTATTAAGTATATATTCGAATATTCATAATGGATGGAAGGTGAATTTACTAATGGAAAATATAGGACTATAATAAACTAATGTACTTAGTGATGTTAAGGACAGACTATTTGAAGTTTAGAAATTGGTTAAATACAGACAACAGGTACCAAAATCTATCTAACATTTGGAGTACATCTCTGAATTTTACTATATATACAGATATATGTATCTCTCTCATATTTAGGTTATAAGCTCTCCGTATTTATGCATATTGATATATGTTTGTATATATCAAGTTTACCTGTCAGTTGTGTTTTGGCTATGATAAGATTGCTAAGATTGGCTATGCTAAGATTAGATTAGCATATTTTTAGTTGTGATGAACTCAGTTCCTTTTTGGCTGCTATAGTTTCCATATTTACTGCATTTCCCTGTGTTGTTTATATGTGTGCTGGGCATACTGACAGAACTCATTATTTCTGTTTCTGATCGATATAGGTAACTGTCAAAGATGCCAAAAATATTAGTATCCATTTCTGTATAATTTCATATAAGCTTTCAAGTCACCCTGTAATGATTCATTATAAAAATTAGCTGTGGTTACAGAAAAATACATTAATGGATACGATTTGGAAAGCTGCAGACACAACTTACATTTATTTTAGGATTTGCAATATACTGATTTTCAGGCTGAATTTATTGGCAGGGGTTAGGCGTGAATAAATGTTCTCAGCAGTTCCGAATCCCATTAAATGTGACTTCTGTTGTATAGATTCAAGTGATATAATTAATAATATTTCAAGAAAAATGAGGTTTTAAATTATTTTATCTGGAATTACCTTTTACAGAAATTGAACAGAGTTGCTAAAAAAAAATAAAAAAGAAAAGGAAATAACCTGACAGTGCCTTGTTTTGAAAAATATATTGACGGAGATTTCACAATGATCTATATGACACTACAGGATGTTAAATATTAATGATTGAGCTATAGCAACCATTATAATATACCACGCCAATGTAGGGGATGACAGTCCTACAGCTTTGGAGGAAAATATTTCATCGGTCCCAGTGCAGAATTTTCTTTTTTCTCTCCTCATGAACTGTTCCACTTTTATAAAAGTGATTGAGTGTTCAGTACTTAGAACGTAGCAGATTCAAGTTCATTCCTGGGTGCAGAGTGTTTTCCTTCACTACTTGTGCTGTAGTTTTTGAAGGAGGCAAACAGGCATATGAACTGGAGGGACATGACAGCACATTGTCCAGGTCCCCAGTTTGCAAATTTATTGTGTCTGGTCCTTCTTTAAAGTCCACAACAACTCTATTGCCTGAATGTTTTTGAGAAACAAGCAAGACTTCTTGCTTAAGTAAAATAAGCTGGGTTTATCACCATGCCTTTTGCCTTTAGCAACTGGAAACTAGTGCATTAGTTTGGAGCTATATACTTTGGATGGATTAGACTGCTGGTCAATTGTCTAGCAGAAACTTTACCTGTTTGTCTAAATAGATCAGTTGTGGATACAAAGAGTTAACATCTATGTTAATTTTGGCAGCCAAAGAGTGGCAACGGTCAATACACATAGCATCTCAGTTGCACAGAAGAGGATCAAAAGAACAGCTTCAAAGAGAAAATAGTGACTTAAATAAAATATGACCTCTAGAATGATTGCAGTTTGATCTACTGGTCTTTTCCCAGTTTACTAGAAAGAACAAAACAAGAGCCNGGGGGGGGGAGAATATCGAAGACAGCAGGAATGAATGAATTTCAGGTGAAGAATGCAAGAAAACAGACATTAAGCCTGACAGCTAGTTTACCACTCTAACTGCATTTCATCATGAAGTACCATTCAGTTGAAATCAGATTATGGTGGTTTTATCATTGCTTTTTGAGTTCCAGCATCTACACCACAGAAAAGTAAATTACCCACGCTGGAACCACCAGAATCCCATTAGGTAAGGTATTCACCCAGGCATGGGTGAACCAGATTGAAAACATTTTGTAGATACTAGACTGAAGTATTATAGCAGGGGTCCTCAAACTTTTTAAACAGGGGGCCGGTTCACTGT
>VXBA01005127.1:2419752-2444274 GCA_013399895.1 Serilophus lunatus | reverse complement strand
CGAGAGCAGGCGGCAGCCAGGACAGAGGCGGGGGGGGTCTGTAAGTACCGGCGGGCCGGACTGAGGACCCTGGCGGGCCGTATGCAGCCCGCGGGCCGTAGTTTGAGGACCCCTGTATTAGATTGTTAATGTGAAGATAAGTCCAAAATTCTGGCAACTGACTTTTTACTCCATGTCTTCATTTTATGGATGACCAGCCTGGGCTGCCCAAGGCTTATAGAGCACTTGCAATGGTAGACAATGTTGTTGAGAGCCATGGTTTCTTAGCACCTCTGACTGCAAGGCTGTGCAGTCTCCAGTAAAGTGCACATTAATTTTAATCCTTGCTCTGCCACTAATTCACTGTGTAGCTCCAGGCAAGTCCTTATCTCTTCAGCTGTAAAATGGGAATAATAATAATGGTTTCCTATCTTTCGGCAGCAATAAATTCATCTGTGTTCTTGAGGCATGCAAATACTACAGTGATGAGTGGCCCAGAAAAAGACTGTGAAAAAATGAATAATTTGTATTTACTGCAGGCTTTGGGTGTGCAGTAAATAAGGCACTGTTAACTGGCTGATGAAGATTACTTTTCTAAGTACCTGCTTAGTCAGTAGGTACTGTGTAATCAGTACCTGCTTATCCTATGTAATGAATGATAAGGTGTTCCTTGGGGGAAAAAAGGGAGGCAAAAATACATTTCAAGAAAAATTTTAATACTGATTTACAGGAAAGTACAGCTAAGAGTTCATCATCCATTTAGGTTCTTCTAGTGTTCTTCAGCTTCAAAGCTCTTGATTTTGGCAGGCATCATAACGTTCTTCTGAGGCAATTGTCTTTTGTGCAGGCACATGGTTAGGTATAATGACTTTCTCCCTACTGTAAGAGCAAGGACGTTTAACTGAAAAAATAGCATTTTGACTGTGCATGTCTATCATTCTTCATGTGTAATTATTTCTGTCTGAGAATCAGGAAAAAACAAATGTGGCCTCTTTATTTTTTTTTTAATTTTTTTTTTAGTGGCTGTTCTGATCACACCATCATATTCCCATTCTTATATTGCCTTTTTCTGAGTTCTCAGATTAGTTTCAGTTTCAGTTCAATTTGTTACAGTCGCTCTCTCTTTATAAACAAATAAAATTCCCCGAAAGGGCTCCCCTTGTAACAAATAGATTTTTGCTTTTGAAAGTAGCGAGGAAAAGAATTAAGACTACTGTACAGGGTGGTATGCTAACACTTCAATTCAAACTTCATTAGAGTAGTCTGAGCATGTTTATCCTGCAATTTAACTGCTTATTTGACCATTGCAATTGCAACTTTCAAAAGCATGTACAATCTGAAAAACAAGGTGCCAAATGTCCCTTTATAGTTACATTGTTCAAATATCTGTATTTTCATTCTGGCTGGGTACATGAGGGGACAGAAGTGCATGTTGTCTACCTTTCCTCCAGCAAGGCTTTGGACTCTGTCTCACATAAGATCCTCATAGGAAGAATCAGAAAGTGTGGGTTAGATGAGTGCACAGTGAGGTAGATCAAGAACTAGAAGAACAGCAGAACTCAAAGAGTTGTGATCAATGGCACAGAGTTCAGTTATAGGCCTGCAGTGAGCAGTGCTCCTCAGGAGTCAGAACTGGGACCAGTCTTGTTCAACTTATTCGTCAATGACCTATATGAAGGGATGGAGCATACCCTCAGCAAGTTTGCTGATGATACAAATCTGGGAGGAGTGGCTGACACACCAAAAGGCTGTGCTGCAAGTCAGTGAGACTTGGTCAGGATGGCGAGTTGGGCAAAACTCAGAGAGAAATCTAATGAAGTTCAATAAAGGCAAGTGTGGGATCCTGCACCTAGGCAGGAATAACACCATGCACCAGTACAAGTTAGGAAAAGAGCTCTGCAGAGAAGGACCTGGGGGTCCTGATGGACAACAAGTTGTCCATCAGGCAGCAAAATGCCCTTGTGACCAAGAAGACCCATGGGTGCATTAGGAATAGTAAGGCCCACAGGTCTAGAGAGGTAATCCTGCACTTCTATTCAGCCCTAGTGAAGCTGCGCCACAAGTACTGTGTCCAGTTCTGGGCTTTCTCGTTCGAGAAAGACAAGGAACTACTAGAGAGGATCAATCAGGGGCTATGAAGATGACTAGGGAATGGATCATTTCTTTCATGAAGGAAGGCTGAGGGAGCCGTGCCTGTTTAGCTTGCAGAAAACTGAGAGGGGATGTTACCAATGCATACAAATACTTAAGGGTGGATGTCAAGAAGGTGGATCCAGACCCTTGCCAGTGTTGCCCAACAAGAAGACAAGGAGCAATGGGCAATTGGCACAAATGGAAACACAGGAAGTTCCACCCTGAATATGAGGAAAAAGTTTTTACTTTGAGGGTGACAGAGCACTGGAACAGGCTGCCAGGGAGGTTGTGGAGTCTCCTTCTCTGGATATATTCAAAACTCACCTGGATAAAGTCCTGTGCAACATGCTAGGTGGACCTGCCTTAGCAAGAGGGCTAGACTAGATGATTTCTAGATGTACTTTCTAACACTAACCATTCTGTGATTCTTTGTTTGTGTATTTGATGTGTTAGTGCAGAAGTCCACTGATGAGTCTCATTTGATTATAGCTTTGAGTCATGCTTATTTTTCTATACAGGTGCTCTTCCAAGAGAGGGTATGCATAGATTTGTTAGTCTGATCTGCACCCCATTTGGTGAGGCTATATTTAAAATTAGGATGTATAAACTAGAATCGTGGTGTTTGCAGTGGTCTTGATATAACGGAATCATCCACTGCGTAATACTTCGAGCTTTTCATGTATTTAATAAAGGAGCATGTTTTATTGTAATCTAACTCTACACATTTCTAGACATTTACTTGATGTTCTTATCTATGATATTTTATGTCTATTTGAGATAATAAGAATATACTTCATAAAACAACACTCTATATGGCCTCAAAGCATACTTAAATGTATAACTAAAAAAAAATTTTTTTTGCTACTTATGTTGAGAACCTCCACGAACAAATATTTTGTAGCAAATTATTTCCATAAGTGTTTCTTTATATGCCCTTATGAATTGCACACGATTTACTCTGGGCATGTGAAATTAATGCAACTGAACTCATATGCAAAGTTATAGCAATGATTAAGTCAGTAGAACCATATTTGTAACCCTCTGTCCTTAGTTTTTACTTTTCCCTTTGCAAATGGTGCAACGAGCTCTGAGCAGGATACAAACAATAGGCACAGAATTATTGTTAGAGATGGCTGTTACCTCTAGTCACTTATGAATTAAACATCTGCTGTCTCACATTGAAAACATTTTAAAAATAGTTTGCATATGAAAAGGATTACTGTAGAAGATATTTTAGTGAAGAAATCTTTAGCACGATGTGAGCACGGCAACCTTACTTCTCAGTAAAAGTTTGCCAGAAGTGCGTCAGCCTGCATAGTTCTGTGACAAAAACTGATGGCCTAAATTTAATTTAATATCTTTTGCTTAGTGGTTCCTTTGTCTAAGTCTACATCCTCAGAGGTACCTAGGTATTAGAAAACATAGCAAAATGAGTAGAATGTGGCTTATTTGAATGTGAGTTTTCATGTAGATTCTCTCATGAAAGAGAGGCCAGTAGAAAATATCCTTTATCATTAACCACCGGTGAGCTCATTGGAAAAGTCTCCTACTGTGATCTTCCACCAAAACTGTAGCCACTGAAATAGTGCTACTATTGAGAGGTAGGAGATGAACATAATTGCAACAAGCAGAATTTCAGCAGGGACCATGCTAAATATAAAGAACTCAGCACTAGAATATATCAAAATGATTGTAACCTGGCTGTACTTTGAGTTAAACATAAAACTCTTATCTTCCTGAAATAGCACTCTGAGGGTTGTAATCAAAATCAAATTGAAACACTGATGTCTGTTTCTTGGTGTGAGGGAAAGAGATTAAGAGGAAGGAGAGATCACTGTCATCTTTTATATCACAGAAAGTACTTTGAAAAGGTCACAGTGATGCCAGGGAAAAACCTGAATGGAGAAAGAATGTACCATCTACCAACACTTCAGCACCAGTTGTGATGTAGAGTTATGAGCCAGCATTTCAAGCAAGGTTGTAATAAGAATGATACCTAAACTCAACAGAATCCGTGGTAGCAAGCAGCAACTATGCAGTTGTGGCTTATCTAACCCAGCTATGGCTGCATTTAGGTTTATGTTTTAAAGACAAGAATTAGCTGTGGAAAGGAACTTGACGTTCTAAGTTTTGCTGTGAAAGTGTTTTTGTTGAGATGCACAGAGAGAGCTGAGTGTGTTTCGAAGGCCAGAATTGGGTGACAGCATGAAAATCTGAGAAATGCTCCATATTATATAAATGACCTGAATCGTTCAGAAGATTTCCTCTCTTAAAAAAACCCAAAGAAACAATTAAGAAATCAGATAGGGCAGCTACTACATTGCTGTTAGCCTTCAGATGCCTTCATAAATAGTGACAACCTTCCCTGTCATTCTGTCTATTGCTATAGACACTCCAAGGTACTGGTAAATTTGCTAATGTGGGTAATTTCAGTTCAGTCTTATTTTTTATTATTATTATTTTCCTCCCAATCTTTTCTTAAATCTTTTTCTCCAGTGGCTAAAAGTTTAATGATTACCCTCCCATTAGGGAGGAGGAACAAGAAGATGGCTTCGGCATTATTTATTTATTATTCTTTTTCTTGGCTGGAAATTGAATTATCTACTCCCTATTTAAGATCCTTCAAATGAAAATGTCAGTTGCCATAAACAAAAAGTTCTTTAATAGTAGCAGTACATGTTTTCTTTCATAGTAGCAGTGCATAGCTAGCTAGCACAGCAGAATAGGAGGAGAGAGCAAAAAGCAAATTCAGGTGTAGAATTGTGCACATATCCACATGGAAATAGATAATCACCTTGCAAGATGGATTAATCCTTTGTGCACCCTCAGCAATGTGGCCAAATCTTTCTCAGTGACACCTCTGAAGGACAGAGGGACCTGGACAAGCTCAAGTGGGCCCATGGGAATCTAATGAGGTTCTGCGAGACCAAGTCCAAGGTGCTGCACCTGGGTCTCGGCAACTCCAGGTATCAATGCAGGCTGAGGGATGAGCAGATTGAGAGCAGCCTTGCCAAGAAGAACTTGGGGGTGCTGGTGGATGAGAGGCTGCAGTGTCCTGGGCTGCATCAAAATCAGAATGGTCAGAAGGGTGAGGGAGGTGATTTCTGACCCTCTACTCTGCTCTGGTGAGACCCCACCCGAAACACTGCACCTAGCTCTGGGGCCTCAGCACAGGAGGGACATCAACCTGTTTGAGTAGATAAGGGCCACAAAGATAATCAGTGTGCTGGAACCCCTCTCTTATGAAGACAGGCTGAGAGACTTGGGGCTATTTAGCTTGGACAAGAGAAGCCTCCAGGGAGACCTCATTTTGGGCTTTCAGTACTTAAAGGGGTTAATAAGGAAGATGGGAGCACACTTTTCAACAGGGACTGTTATAATAGGACAAGGGGTTATGGTTTTAAACTTAAATAGGGTAGATTCAGTCTAGCTATAAGGAAAAAAATTTTTGAGGGAGAGTGGTGAAACACTGACATGTGTTGCCCAGGGAGGGGGCAGATGGCATATCCCTGGACACATTCAAGGTCAGGTCTGATGGGGCTCTGAGCAACGTGATTTGGTGGGAAATGTCCCTTCTTAATGCAGAGGAGTTGGACTAGATGACCTCTAAGGGTGCTTTACAACTTAGACCATTCTGCAACACTATAATTCTGTAGGAAGGAAATATTGCAAGGAATGTTGAAATAAAGTGGTTTGATGCCGCAGAAAATTTAATTTTCTTGTCCTAGGTGTTAGATAAATGCTTTTCTTGGTAAAATCATTTTACTTTTGCTAGTGAATATATTAAATAAATGCCCTAGAATATCCCATATAAAGCTTTCCTATCATCTAATTCTAAGCAAAATGACCCAGAACCTATATCAGATGGTACATAGGAGTCTTCAAAGACCATTGGGATTCCTTGCAGTCCAGGCTAACCAACTTGTTTATTGAGGTTGCTAGATGCTGCTGTCCAGCACTACAATATGGTAGGGTCTTTCCAAAAGAAAAAAAAAACAAACACCAAAGTAAATTTGTCAATCCATTGCATTTATGAGCAAAATGGCTCCTGAACCCACGCTAAGCCGTCATGCAGTGTCCTGCATCCTGGCTCTCCTAAAGCATGGATTTAAACACATTTTTTTAGCCTCTTGCTTCTCTCTGATTTGCACATATGAAATAGAGATTTGCATGAAATTTTCTTTAACTTAGGATATCACCAGCTCCCTATGCTTGCTCATCTTGGCTTCCTATGGAGGAATGTCCAGAGTACTCAAGCAATTCCCTTCCTCCTCACTTGAATTCTCTTTGTCTTCATATCTAATCCTTGAAGTGTTAAGCAGAAGTTCAGGGCTAAGTGACAAATCAGAGGCTGGATGCAGTAGAGAAGTTGTGCTTCAGTATTTAATACTTTTTAGAGAATAAGAAGAGAAGATTTGGGGCTTAGTATGTCTCCAGATTCAAAATGCACCCTGTGGCACTATGCAGGCTCACAGCTTTCTGGGTTTAGGAGGACAGTATTAAACAATTCTCAGTTTAATCTGGAGTGTTTGACTATCCACAGATGAAGTCACATCAAATTTAAAAATGGTGCCACCCTCTTGTGGGTGTAAAGACATAAACGCTCTGGTTTTAGCACAGTTTAAAGCTGATAGGAATCTCAAGAGCTTTTATTCACCCATAAACATTCCTAAGAGATACTTCCTAAGAGAAAGTTTGACTTAACGCCAGCCAGCCTTGGTACAATGAGGGTGACTACAACATGTGGGGGGGGGGGGGTGCACATGTAGGGGCACACTCTTCCAAGGCAGTTGTGCATTCTACTGCGCTTTACTGCGTCTGCACTGCATTCCCATTCCTGGAGTATTGCCCTGGCCAAACCTCCAGAAAAGGACGTGGTACATGCTGGGGGAAGTGCAGCATCTGGCACATGGCTGCTGTGTCCAATGGAGGTCCAGAGCTCCAGTGAGCTGTGCAGCTTGCCATAACCTCCAGAGCCTGCATGTTTGTGTGAAGCACAATCTGACCCATCATTTCATATAATCCCCTTAATTTAGCAAAAAAATAGTAAGTTCTTACTTAGGATAACGTTTGTTTTTTCTAGGTATTGCTTTTTAATTATTTTTTAAAATGGATTGTATGTACAAGAGTCAATGAAAACAGGTCAGAAAGAAATATGACTTAAAATAAATAAAAATATCTCTGTTACAAGAGCTAGCTTCATCTTTCTAGGAGGGAAACTGGAAAAGATGCTAGAACATACCACATTGAAGTGTAGAAGCTGTCAGCTCCACCAGTTCCTCTTTCTGTTTAGCATCAGTTACAGTGAACTTGTAGAAATTTCACTTAATATTAAAGGGATCATATTAAGGAGGGAATAAAGGCTGACAAAATATGCATTTTGTTCAATTTACTACTGTTTTCAAGAATGAGGGCTTAAAGTTTCTGCAAGTTACTAGATTGCATGCATGGAATGAAAAGCAAGAAAATTTTAAAAATATAACAGGCATTGATTTCTAAAGCAAAAAGAAAGGTCTGAAGTTCAGCGAACTATAGCTTATTTTCATTATAGATATTTCTACTGAGAGATTCTGTTAAGATTTAAAACTGCTGTTAAATGTACCCACCGAAGTGGCAAATCTCGGTACTGTTATAAGCACAAAAGAATGGGAACACTGGATCAGACCAAAGCATCTTTTTCAGTGACTCCCCATAAAAACTTACAGAAAGTGAGTAAGAAGAAAGCAAGTACTTACAGAACCACTAAAAGAGAGAGGAGTTCCCTTGTGCTGAGCAACAATGAGGGCTTGGGGAGGCTGTGAGAGGGTCCAGCCTCTCAGTCCCTCCCACTACAGTCCCAGTCTGCTCTGAATCTCTGTCAGAATTGCCAATGTGCCTGAGGTTCACATGCTGCAATTCCAAGGGGCTTAGAAAGGTAAAAGGGGCGTAAATATATATATATATATATATCTCCAGGGACATAGTTTGGGAGAAATGAGAAAATTTCTTGTGGCAGAGGAATTAGTATCTCATCTGCTGGAGGGCCTTTCCGTACACCCAGCATTCAGCATGAAGTCAGCTCCTCCACAACACTCAAGGTTCAGCAATCTGCAGCTTAGAGTTAAAAATTAATTGATATTTAATCATATATAATAAATCTATAAAAAAGAGTTATGCATGCCAGAATGAAATACTATAAAATGAATGTCTAATTGATTTATTTTGTCTAAAGCACCATTGAATGTAGAACTGCTTTCAATAGGAAAAAATATAATTTATGTTTCCTTGAAGTTACAACAAAGTATTAAGTATTAAGAGACTAACATCCTCTTCCCTATCTGCCAGGGAATCCTTATAACCAGGACTCACAGCCTGACATTGATAAATGATTTAATTCTATAGTGCTTGCCCCATATTCCTCAAGTGGGATTTTTAAATGGAGATTAATAACTGCTGTCTTCTCTGAGGTTTCAGATGTCCCAGTTTTGCAATGTTTAATATATATGTACATACAGCATTTGAGAACTTTGGGAGAAAAATACCAAATATAGCTAAAAATTATATTAGGGACTTTTAGCCAGTTTGCATGCATAGTAAAATTTATAAAGATGATGATGATGAACAAAGCCAGGCAATTTGGAGATTCTAATGGATGAATAACCACTGAATGAATGTGAATAAAGAAAGAGGTAAGAATATGAATTTTTTTATTGTTGCTTACACATAATAGAAAAGTATTTCAGGCTTATCCAAAACTGTTTATAAAATGTTTGATAAACTGAGGTGTTGAAATGTGTGCTTTGGAGCTCATCAGGTGTTTTCAGACTTAATTAGTTCACAATGTTTTAAAATAAAGATGATGAGAATTTTGAAACATCACTTGAATAAAAAGATAGGAATCATTTAATCCTTAAAAAGCTTTTTTTTATTTAGCAAAGTCAAGAGGAGAGCTGAGAGCATTCCAATGTCACTGGATGTTTATTTTGCATGTTAAAAAAATAAAAGTTTTAGCTTCTAAGAGTCAACAAATCCCTCTTAGAATAAAGCACTACTGCAACAGATGTCCCAGTATATTCAGGACAGTTAGGTGTACAAATTCACATCTCAAAAATCTTTACAATGAAAATGGTGTTAGTTCTTCTGATTCACTTTTAAAGCAAAGAACATTTCCATGTTTTCCAATTCATAGAACATTTCCAATCTTTCGTAGACTGTCATGACTATTTAACTATACTTTACAGTTCTCTCACCCTCGTACTTGTTATGAAGTAGGGAAAATGCAGAGATGCATAGGCTCCTTTACTAGCTTGTTTGTCTTTTAAATCAAAACTTCTGATGATTAAAAAAAGGAAAAAAAAAAAGAAAGTACAGCTCAAGGCTATGATATAATGCACTTAAAGTTCCCAAAGGCAATATTCTTAACATCTACAAGCTACACTGAAACATAACAGAGGAATGTAAATGTTAGGACCAGGTTCTTAAATTCAAGTTTCCTGAAACACTGCGGGCTGACAGCTTTTGAATTTATAAAGACCTCCTATCTAAACAACTAAAAGAGCTAAAGATCACTTAGAATAATTATTTTGATCTGTACTTGGAAAGCAATGGTTTCCTATGAGAAAGTACTACCATATACATATGCAGGTGATTATTTCATCTGATCATATGTTTTCATCATCTTAAAATCGTTCTTCCATGCATAGTTTGGAGACTATTTTTGTCTGTAAAACTGTGTCAGGAGATTCATAACCCATTTTAAACATTTCTGTATAACTACATACACTTATGTTATTTAGAATGGATCAAGAAATTATTCTTCCTCATGATATTTTTTCAAATAACTGAAGTATTTGAGTCTTTCATGTAAATGCCTTCTCTGCATTGTTTCCCTCACCCAGTATTATTTAACACATTCCCCTCTCAAAAAAAAAAACAAGCAAAAGAATTTTTTTTTCTGTGTATGTCTACAAAATCCAAGGAATGATGGATCAAAACACTAACATCTTTGGAGATCAAGGGCACCTTAAATTCTTTTGCAGCAAAAATACCTGAGGAGTATCTAATGGGCCCTGTCAAATAGACGTGCTCTTTGACGTGGCTATTGCACAACAGCATTGAGTTCAGCACACAGCATGTTAGCAACACCTACTTTCAGTCAAAACTGTCATGATGTTGGGCCAAGGTGACCTCTTCATTTTGTAATATGGGTCATTGAATAACATACACCATACCCACTAGGATGCCAGAAGTAGGACTCAAGGCTCTCTTCTGCCTCCATGTACTTTGCATGGAAAAGATCAACTCCTCTATAGGGAGCTACCCTTTTCAATCATGAGCCTTTCAGAAGTGATATCAGCTATTCTTAATGAATTAATTTTGGTTTTACCTAGACTATTAACTTTCATTCTGAAAATTAAAAAAAAAAAAAAAAACAACAAAAAAACCACAAAATATTGAAGAAATTGAAGACCTTAAGAATTGAAGACCTTTGTTTTAAACCATAATTTCTCCTGCCACTGAAGTGGAGATGCACTTCAATATGCATTAAAAGTGCCCAATTCTTGTATTAAGAGATAAATCTCACATCTTTTATAAAAGGGATATGCTTATTTAATTTATATTCTGGTCTGTAAAATATAAAGGGGTTTATTCCTACAGAATTTTATGGGTGCTAGCTGTGACTGAAATTTTTTCTTTCTGAAACAATGCATGTGTTTTGCAACAGCCCTCTAATAGCTCAGGAGGGTTAGAAAGGACACTGGCAAACATTTTATCACCCAGGGATGTATGCAAGTGCTTCAGGGGATCAAAGTACAGAAATCAAAAATATGCAACTGAATGAATTTCTAAAGTAAGAGAAGTAAAATCAGTGGTTTATTTGTAGAGAGTGTAGTAATGAAAACAACAGACAGTTTATGATGTGAAAATTATTGCTTATTGATGGCTAACTGTAAACCAGAAACATGTATTTCTGATTGTACTGAACATAAACATTCCCATACTTAATCAAGCCAAAGTTACATCTATTTTGCTGTACTACTTCTGACAATGGTCAGTGGTGTTACTTTGGGAGAGGCTTAAGAAACAGGGCAGATAAAACACAATTCTTTCCCAGATATAAACTTTTACTTTCAGTAGCCTGAGGTTCATGGACTTCCTCAGGCAGAGGGTGCATTCACAACATTGATCTTAACAGCCATTGATGGAGCTCCTTCTCATGCATTTGTCTAATGGATTTTTGAGCCCATTTATAACTTTGACCTCCACAGCTTCTGCTGGCAGTAAGCCTCACAATGTAATTATGCTTTGTGTGGAAAAGGACTTCATATTGTTTGCTTTAAACTGACCGCCTGATCATCTGAGTGTTCCTTTGTTTTTTATAGTATGAGCAATAGCAAATAATCATTTAGGCAGTCTATGACTTCATATACATCCATCATCTCTCTCCTCCCTCAACTGCTTTCCAGACTTAAATGTCTCAGCCTAAACCTCTTTCTTGCTATCAGTGCCATTTCATATTCCCAATCATCCCTGTAGCTCTTTCCTATACCTTTAATGAGCTCTCAAGCTCTTTGAGACAGAATAGAACAGCATGAAGCGTACAGGATCTGGGTAGAACACAGATTTTTACAATACCATGCTGATCCTGTTTTGTTCGATCCCTCATTGTTCTTAGCACTTGCTTACCTTTTTGACCTCTGATGATGATAGAGCTGGAACCTTCACTGTGCTATCTGCAATGACTCTGAGATCTTTACTATAAGGATAATGGCAAATTTATGCACTGCTGTTGTATGTATTTTGATGGCTTTCCTTATGCATGCTATTTTTATATTTGGAAATAGAATACATTAAAAAGAAAAAAGAAAATAAATTCTGTGGACTAAAATAATGGTATAGAAACTGCTGTGTTCAAACTAGAACTAGACACCTTCAAGAATATCAGTGATTTAAAACATGAGTAAACAAGAGTCTACAATCTGATGTATTCTCACTTCATCCTTCTTACCTTGCACTGAAATGCCAACAAACAAGTTCGTAGACTTGCTAACTCACTGGCATGTTTCTGAGCAGTGCTAAACTTCCCAGCTCTGGCTGATGTCAAAAGGAGTCAAGACTGGCTAGCACTCATAGAATTGGACCTGAAGAGTATTGTTCTGGTAACTGTTTATACTATGTGACATTGTCACTTCCATACTATTTGTGGAGCTTGATGCTGGGAAAAATGAATTTCTAGAGAGGTTATGAAAGATCAAGGATGCTATAATGTCATCATAATTACATGTAACTTGGGCATCAGAATTACATAAAAGCATATTGAATGCTTACTTAACATAACATTTGAATAAATCATGTTTAAAATCATGTTCACTTAAACATTTATTTCAGCTAGAGCTACATAGTTTAAGCTTCTCATACATAAACATTTCTGGCATTATTTATGAAAACTTGGCTTGCATCCACTTCATTTATATTTTAAAAAATAAGAGATAGCAATGCGAATCTTATATTTATAGCAGAAACCTCCATCATCTACTGCTTACTGAGGTTTCAGCAGATCCACAACGGTAATTCAATAACTGTGTCTACAATATCCTGGGAGTTTTAAACACAGTTTCTCATTTTTACATTTGACATTTCAGTCTGTACTTTCTTACTTTTCTTGATAGGCTTCTAGGTACTAAAAATAACTAGTTAGTGCCTATCATGCTATGTAACAGTGATGCCCTTGAAAACCTAACCTGGTTAGCATGGGTTGAACCTCCTAGAAAAAGAGAATTTTATTGACTCATTTGTGCAAGTGCCTCACTGCTTCTGAAGACTCTGCAATCCTCTGCAAGGATCGTGAGGTAGAAGCCCCGAATCAGTTGTTCTGGGGAGGAAGATTTACATTTAGATTTTGCATCTAGCTGTTACAACAAATTAGTTACTGCACCAAGTCTTGTAGAATGGGTTTAATTTGGCCTCTATGGTATATGCTGTATCGATCAACAATAGTATTTTCTTAATTTCAAAATTAATAAGGCTCAAACACAATGCGGTGTGCATTCCCCAAGCCTGTGGAGAGGGAGTTTAGCATCGCATTTTTTTTCTTTCTGTTTGTAAATAGCTTGTGTGATGTGTACAGAATTCTTTCCAGACTAGAAAAGGAAAGTATTTTTTTCTTAGTAGTGGCCTTCTATGTTCAGACACTTTTGAATCTGAAGCTAAAATATGGAACTGTCTAAATATTAGTATTGTCTTCCAAGATATAAATATTAGCCTTCGTGTCTACATTTTCATAACATCAAGAGTACTTGTTAAGCATTCTGTGATTCATTAGCATGGAATAACGGAATCAGAAAATCATAGAATGGTTTGGGTTGGAAGGGACTTTTAAAGGTCATCTAGTTCCAAACTCCCTGCCAAGGGCAGGGACACCTTTCACTAGATCAGTTTGCTCAGAGCTCCATCCAACCTGGTCTTGAAGACCTCCAGGGATGGGGCAGCCACAGCTTCTCTAGGAAGCCTGTTCCTGTGTTTCACCATCCCCACAGTAAAGAATTCTTTCCTAATATCTAATCTAAATCTACTCTCTTTTAGTTTGAATCCATTCCCCTTTGTCCTGTCACTACATGCTGTCATAAAATGTTTGTCTCCGTCTTTCTTGTAGGCTCCATTCAGGTACTGGAAGGCTGCAATTAGGTCACCCGAAAACCTTCTCTTTTCCAGGCTGGAAAAAATCCAATTCTTTCAGCCTTTCCTCATAGGAGAAATGATCCATCCTTCTAATCCTCTCTGTGGCCCTCCTCTGGCCTTGCTCCAAGAGACCTGTGTCCTTCCTGTGCTGAGGACCCCAGAGATGGACACTCCAGTGCTCCAGGTGGGGTCTCACCAGAGCAGAGTAGAGGGTCAGAATCACCTCCCTTGACCTACTGCCCATGCTGGTTTTGATGCAGCCCGGGATACAATTGACCTTCTGGGCTGCAAGTGCCCATTGCCAGCTCACATCCAGCCTTTCATCCACTCGCACTGCTTTGTGTTGTGGTCTTAATCCTGAAAGGGTTATTACATTCCACTCTCCTCAAGACTATTTTGAAATGAATACGTTATTTAATTTCTGCTTTTACACGATCTTGTGAGATTTAAAAGTGTTACAAAAAGTGATAATCCTTGTCTAAAATTTGACTTACATTTACATAGAAGACTCCAGCAATTCCAGAAATGCAGTACTGACTTAGCACCTTTTCTGTTTCTTTGCTGCCCATTTAACATTAGCAGGGATATTGTTCATAGAACTCTAACCTAAAGACGTCTTTGTTGGATAAGCTTTTGGAGAGCAATATACTCAATGTACTGAAAAAGATCTAGCCTTCCTTCCCATTAAATCCCATGAATGGAATATATCTTGTGCAGTACTACCTACCCAAAAGTCAGATGTCTTGCTAACTATGGACTATGTTCTTAGTTACTAGGTACTTCTGGAAGGTGATTCATTTATGCTATTTTAGTCTATTTCAGCCTGGAGTTTCTTTTAGTCTTTGGACTTGCCTTTGCCCTATTTAATGATTATTAACGTAGCCCATGGTAACCGACTGAGACTTACACATTTATTCTCTGATGACTACATCAGTAAGGAGGAATCCCAATCAGAGTCATTCTGAGTCACGGTATCATTCAGAAATTGTGGGGCCTTCAGAAAAGCACACACGGTCCTAATTTTGCAGTTCAGGGACATTCTAGTATGAGTTGTTCATAGTATGTTTTTCTGTATTATGTTGTGAGCCCTCAAGAGAGGTGGGGAGAAAAAAAAAGGGGAAAAGATAAGCTACTGTTTTTGTTACTTTAACAATCCTAAATGCAAAACATTAGTTCTTTCTAGCAACAAAATCTCCACCAGCAGCAATACTAAAACCATATGCCCTCCATTTGATTTACAATCAACAACTGCCTAGCTGCACACAGAGCCTCTCTGCTTAATAGTGGCCCTAGGCAAGTGCATGTATAATATTCAAAGGAGTTTTGTTCTTGTATTAAAGTTGTGATAAGGATGAAAAGCATTTTAATGGGAATAATCAACTATATAAAGATATTCATATACAACAAAGTGCTTTTAATATAAGTACTTTTTATGTGGCGCTTTTGTAACGGGGAAATTACTTTTGTAATAATTTCAGAAGCATGTCTTCTCTTGGTGCCAAGCAGACAGCCGCAGTAGGAGACTTCTGGAAGAAATGAACTCCATTTATTCTTCATTCACAAGAAGGCATTTTTCAATGCAGAGACCAAATGATTTTACCACTCTGCTGAAAAGACTTCCAACATTAAGATGTGTCTACAATTTTTTGTAAGAGAAGAAAGACCACAGTGCATTATCATCAGAATAAAAGCTGATTGTGAAACTACAGCATTTAAAAGATTAAATTTGATTCTTTCTTGTTACATTAGCCTAATGGTTTTCCTGCTCTCTCTTTGCTGTTATCATCTCTCCACCAATAAGGAAGCTATGTTAATTCTATCCTGCCATTGGCATTTTTGCTGATGGATGTCAAAAGTTATAAATACAAGGTGGCCACACATGATGTTTTGCACACTTCTGAAAATTTTCATACATCTACTAATTGAAGGAGACTTTCAGTATATTCAAATTCTTTTTTATCTTATGGGTATGGACAGATTTAAGAAAGGAGATTGAAAGGAGATAATTATTCCATATATATTCTACATGTTAATTTAGAAGTGGTGTCCTCTTACACCCATATGTAATTTGCTGTAAGTCCCATAGTTGTCATGGTTACAGGGTGAGCTGTGTCTGTTTGCCAGGTGTCACTGGCTGTGTTTGGGAGCATAGTCCTAAAGGAAGATGAAGGCTGAACATGCTCCCTGACTCTCTGCACCCAGGCTCTGCAAATGTGGAGTGGTTGCTCCAGTACCATGCAGCAAGGTGCCATGTGCACTTCAGAAAAGAGCCCAGCCATCTTACCATCTCAATATGGACCATGTGACTCTACCAATATGAGATACCTAACTATAATCAGGGTTTTTATTTGGGTCAGTGTTGAGGCTTCAGATGCTCCTTCTCTGAAGGACAGCATCTTTCTCATTCTTCTTCCTCCCCTCCTCTCTCTCCTTTCTGAGCTCAAAAAATTACCCTAAGCCTATGCTGAGTCACAGAGGACCAGACAAGTAAGAGGTGTGGACACAAAAACCTGTACTTTAGAATATCAATCAAACACCAACATAGCATGCCCAGGTGTGGCTGCAGGCATAAAATAGAATGATCTTTAAATCTAGAGCAATGTGGTTTGTGAATCCTGATGCCTAGGACAACCAAAAGAACATAAGATACTGTGAAATTTGGAGTAGGATTAATCTGAAGATTAGGCGTAGGTGTCTACACGAGACCTGGGTGTTCCCATTATGTCAACAGAGATCTAGTCAACTCAGTTTACAGAGCCTATGCAAAGAAAGCTGGGCATCTTTCTCTTGGGTAGAATCTGACATGAGAGGTTCAGCCTAGTTCCCATACACAAGCATCCTGGGCCATTGGGATGCTCCAAGTTATCCCCCTCAAGCTCCAGTTAACTCTCAGTAGAGTGTAGGTATTGCGTATGTCCTCTGTTGTAACTGACAACTCTATGCAGTGTCTCGGGTAACTCAGGGCATCTTAAACGTACTAGATGGTGGCATCTAAGTTGAGCCCAGCCCACCCCTATCAGTTTTGTTTTAGAGGGATGGCTATTTCAAGGAGATCCAAGACATGAGAGAGGCCCCATGTCTCCCTTCCAGTGCAAGGGAGTTGGGCATTTACAACACTCAGCTGTTAATATCCTTCAGCCAGTGCATATTTAATGTAAACACATAATCACTCCAGGAACAGAGACCAAACCCAGGATCTACCTTTCTTACGTAAATGGAGTTTAATGCATCCAAACTCGGGATCATTCACACCATGCTTTTAGTTGCTTCTCTTTAACTTCTTTAAGCAGGCAGGTAAAGTAATGCACAGAGACATAAATCAGATTGTAAGATACGAATCAATACTTATTATGGAGTGTCCCCTAGATTCATCACACCTCCTAGAAACTACTTAGCTAAAACTTATATTTTATTGCTGATTCCAGCAAAGCCAACACATTTCAGACATCGCTTGCTCTCCCTCACATCAGTAGCTCTATTTCAGAAGAGTACTTTGTTCCCACATGTTCCGAAACAGTCCAACCAAAAATAATCAGTAAAAGAATCTCTTCTTTTCTAGTTAAAAAATGCAAAATGCATTCTGCAAAGTCACATGGATTTCAATTGAAAAACTCAAAAATATAGACTTCAGCTTCGAATTTTTGATATGCCTTTTTTATTTGAACCTCAGTGTTTAATCATACATAAAAGTATTCAAAATATCAGAGATAAATTATTTCACTTTACATTGAACACATTGCATTAGACTTAAATGTATTTATTTTAGGTTTTTAGAAAATAATTAAATAACTGAATGGCATAATGTTCATCTTGATTAATTGGAAACCTTTGCTGAAAATTATTCAAAAACTATACCAAAACCATATTGTTTCATTGTGTTTTTCACAAAAGTAGTTACTATTTTTTTCTTTTTCTCATTTTCATAGATCTATAATTAAAAATCCACTTAAACAATTTCCAAAGGATTATTACAATCGTGTCATGTCATAGGTTGAACAAGTAATTTTATAGATTAATTTTTCCCATCCTTAGATTCTACATTGATGCTTTGAAAACCTTTAATACCCTAAGCTATGCTTTGTTTTTGCAATGGACACAGGGCATGCAGATGATACTCTCTTTTTCTCTCTTTTTAGGAATGCAGTTGAAGAAAACAAAAAACTATATGCAATTTATGACACAAGGTGAGTTACTAAAATTACTTTAAAAATGTGATTATTATTTATAATAGATGTTAATTGTTTAATAACTTATAAAATTTTAACTTTTTTTAACTTTTTTCCCTTGAGTCACAAAGTAATCCCTAAATTAAGGCAAGGTTAAAAGTCTTTTAAACCATCACACACAATTCTGCATCTATCTAACAATAATTCTGCTTTGTATGTAGTGATTTTCCCTCTGTATACAGTGCATATGACAAAGAAATGTAGTTACACAACCAGCTTAATTTGCATATTATTTCACAGATGGAATATGGCTTATGATCCTGATCTGTGTATTATGAGTTTAACTGTGGCTGCTTCTGATGCCAGTGTTTGAGGAATGAGAATGAAGGGCTAGCTGGCACAGCCTTGGGAAAAGAGGATGCATTTAGAAAGACCAACAGGGTGCTGGGTCTTGGCAGTGGATGGCTCCATATAAACACACCTCTTCACCCTGAAGCCTTTCCTTTCCCCTCATCCTTCATGGACCGTTTCCTGTTAAGGGCACTCCTTAGCATAAGCAGAAATCTTACTCAAAAGATGAGCAAAAGACATACATCAGACTTTCACTTTATTCTACCCATAGCTGTTTCTTTGTTACTCTGGATTTTCACTTCCAGAACTCTGCCCAATCTTATAAAATAAAATAGCACTTCACTTCCTTCCAATTGCTTATCCTGTTTTATATGGAAGTGTTTGCATTTCTCTCCCTCTTCCCCCCCAGCACTTGCCAATGTCGTAGTCTTTGTCTTTCTACTTTTCCAGTGTTAAAATTCAAAGGGACATTTGGATGAAAATGCCAGGAACCAACATCTCTTGGTGTTTTAGCTAGTTCTAATACAGATGCACCAGTTAGAATCCTTCTTTGATCTTCCCTTATACATAAAATTAAATATAAGCAATTCAAAGTGCTTGTCTTCTTTACTCTGTACAATCTCCTGCAAAATGAGGCTTGGATCTTGACTTGGAATTCTGGCTGCTTTAGTAAAAAAATTTCATAAACAATAATTATCACAACTTTAGTAAAAAAATTTCATAAACAATAATTATCACAAATAAGATTTACAAAGATATTTATAAACATGAAAACACAAATATATGGACTATATCCTTCTGTTTTTAACTCAAGAAAAAAGGTAACTGCTGCATACTGTTTTGTTAAGAATAATGTGCTTCTGCCAAAGAGATTTAGATTAAACCACTCAAGTAGAAACTCTTAACAAAGAAGTCCTATACTAAATAACACTTCCTCAACTTCAGTTACAGTAAAAAGAAATCTTAACTCAGTTACTTGCCTGTTTTTCTAAACAGACTCTACTTTCATCAGGACAGACTTAAAGAATAGTACTTCTAATGCACCACAGGCTTCTCTAATGTATCTGTGTTATTTCAGTGCATGATCATTAATCTTTATGATGAAAAAATGTGAGTTATAAAGAGCCTTGATTATTTCTTTCTCTGCCAAAGTGTCAATGGATTTTTATTTTGATGTGTCTGACTCATTATATGCATAATCCAGAGGTTTTGCCGCATGAGGAATAGAATGTTGCAGAAATACTCTTTTAAATTCATTCAGATAATGCAAATTTTTGTTCTCTTTTCTTGAATATCAAAAAAAATACCCATCTGAAAATTAAACAGTAGTTCAAAACAATTTGGGTCAAGCCTCTTATTAAAGGCAATTTTTCCCCCATTAATCATATGGATTAATAACTTATTCTTTATGTGGCCCACTGAAACATTCAGATCTCCACTACATCAGAACTGTTGACATAACACCATTAATATTTCTGTATAATTAAATGTAAACCAGCAAATTATGCAACCAAAGCAAATGGATTCATGCTATGCTACTTGCAATCTTCCTGACAGAAATGGGGACAATGAGTACAAACTCTTTGTCAGTTATAAGCTCAGTATAAACTGTTGAGTATTACTCAATACCAGCAAATACTGCATATCGTTTGTAATAAATATATATAGTAAATAAACATAATCTTGTTTTCCACACATAGTATGCCCAACAACCAACTGCTCATTATCTGAACAGGCAAAACACAATGCATGAAACTGTGAATGCAGAGCATTCCCTAAGCCCCAATGCTCCCCAGCATCCTCCTGCCACTCTAAAACTGTTTCTGCTGGGATACTGTAGGACAGAAAGTAGGAAAGTTGAGTTTTCTGGAGGAAATGCTAAAGTTCTGTTGGACAGTATTTCTGACAAAAATGATCCTCAACTTTTGATTTCATAAAGTAAAAAAGAAGTCAGGCTTGGTGGGAGTGGGGAGGGAGGGAGAGAAAAAGAGTTGAACATTTTCTTGTGGATTTTTTCCCAGTTTTATTAATTACACCTTCTCAGCAGGTTAAACCAGCAGGCTATTAAAATTGCTGCAAGGCAGAGTAGGTAAGCAGCAGCATGAGTCTCAGCCTACTAAGATTAATGTCCTGTGTTCCTCAGAAGACAACACTGCAGCTGTAGCAGCAATTCTTCCTACTTTTTTTTTCAGTTTCAGTCTCTCTTTTGTATCTCTGAACCCTTTGTGATTGCAGTTTGCTTCAGGACCTTTGTCAAAATCAGTTAAATGACAGACAAAGCAGAGAGGAAAATGTAAAAGAAAACATTTGATAAGTGATTCTGACCTCAGCTTGTAAGTGGAGTTAAGTTCATTTTGTCAAGTAAACGCTCAGTACCACATTCCAGCACAAGAGCTCAGTGATGCATTGCATGGTGTGATCAAATACTTCTTCCCTGATTCTCAAGCCAGTCTTTCTCCTAGTCTGGTGATTGATAGTGGCAGTACTGCAAATGCATCAGTTGTGAGCAGACCTCTCCTCTTCTCTAGTTTTCCTGTCATAGCCTCCTCTTCTGTATCTCCATTTCTACTGAGAATTATGAAGAAAACTGGAATTTCTTCCAAAATTTTGATAGGTTTCTCATTCCAATCGCACTGCTTTCAACGATTTCTGTCATTTGACAAAGGCTGAGTGTACTGCGTTCCAGCCTCTTCTAAAATGAGATATAGGTGCATCTCTATAGCATTTTAGTGCAGACCAGGACTGTACTCGCAATGTAAATTACGTGATCGTTCCCGCGTCCTGTGCTTTGGTACATCTCAGAGCAGTCTCAGAGTACACAGACATGATTCCTTTCATACAAAACTAAGTTGAAAAATGCTCCCCAGCAGCACACTGAATGTGCTCCAACTGCTTATGAGCATCTAGTCTAGTGGACCAAATTAGAACTTTTCTTAACGGGATAAAAAAACTCCAAACAAATTAAGTGTATGGCATGGATATCAGGTCCTCAGCAACATCAGTTTTGCTCTACAGACCAGCTTCTCTGTTTGCTAACCCAAATACAGATGATGAAACCATGGTAATGCAACTTACCCAAAGACTTGTTTCACTTGTAGGTTTGGCAGTCGCATTTCTCCACACATATTTGCATTGGTCCAAGAACAGTGCTTTTGCTCGTTCACACACAATGCTTGCATTTGCAGTTTAGACTTACCCATTTTTGATAATATTGGCAATGATAAGGAAAAAACCCCATATGCTGTGCCTACCTTTTTGAACAAAATTTGATTGGAAGCATAGATCTTAACTGTCCAGTGGCCCACAGGCTGGAACATTCACCAAAGGAGTAGAAAAGGTGATGAAATTAGTCCCTGAACTACAGTGCTCAGACTCATATTTTACTGGGACAGAAAGACTGTACATTGAAAAAAGAGAGAGAGAATGAGCAATGATGAAGGTACCTAAGAGGAGGAGAGAATTGGGTTCTCTTCCTTACACCACTGAACATTGATTTATTTTATCCAGTAATTAATTCATGAATCACTGGATTATTTATGAAATAACAGTACTTCCCATGTAACATCGAACCACTAGGCCACGAAGTTGCATTAACTCATTCCCTCTCCTCCACTTAACTACTTGCTGAAAAGTGGAAAATTTCAAACAATGAATGGTTACCATGAGGTCGTGCAGTCTGGGCTGATGTCAGGAGATAAATTTTGGGGATTTTCTTGGATGGAGAAGCTACAGGTTGTGACTGGATGCTTTGTTTTGCTTTACTGAATAAAAATGCCCATGCTCCTTTCTGCCATGCCTTGAAATAACCTGCTTACTTTTTGAAAGGAGATGTTTAGGAGTCTATTTCTAGAAGCAAAGTCAAGGTGATGAATTCTGGTACAGGACACGGAGTCTATTTCTGTGCCCATTTTTTTTTTAATTGGCCACCTTATTAGCTCCCCAAAAGTCTTCCATTATTTCCTTAAATACTCTGCACTGTACAGGCCTTTTCTGGGTCTCACTTCCAGACCACTGCCATAGAAACTGTTCTGAGTCTTTCCTGCACACAAAACTAACAGTGCTATTTTCACTGCAAATGCCATGTCACAGAGAATGATCTTTACTGTTTGTGAAATTTATTGATCGTTTATAATTTTTAATGTCCTTTGGTTATTGCTAAACCTAATTGAATCCAGAGTCCCAAGAAACAAATGCCCCATAAGCCACTAAAGACTACCTTTCTCCATCAGCTCCAACCTGGATTATCTTTAAACTGTTAACAAGTAAATGGAAATAGGTGCTCTGTAAGATCAAGAAGACAAATACTTAAATGAAGTGTGATAAAATATGAGACTCTACAACACTGTTGATTCATTCCCACCTCAGATATGTTTCTAAAGTACCAGGTTAGCATGTTAATCAGAAATAGTATTCTCTAACTTTTAAAATTTCTGTTATAAAACCAACAGTCTAGTCAAGAAAAGTTATTAGTGCTTAAACGTGCTTTTAAGCCATGTTAAACTCTTCATCAGAAATATTCTTTGGTGTTAATACCTTTTATCAGAATTTAGGAGGAGGCAATTGAATTAGTACTTTTCCCTAGATCCACTTTCTCTGAAGTCTTTGAAAGAACTAGTGTTCAAACTGCCCATCTGTAGCATTTAAAAAAATCAGAATCCAGGGACTTAAAAAAATAAAAAAATATTTATTGATATTTAAATTTTGAGCCTTTGAGTCATGTATGCTTCATGCCACAATCCTCAAGCTTTCATCATAAGTCTAATAAGGTTTTTAAATGAAAGCTAAGATTTTCATTTACTTTATAATTATAGTAATTATGGCACTAATAAAAAATTCAAATATTAATATGAAATCACAAGATTTGGCAATGCTCAGTTTCTCTACATTGTCCTACATTGCCTATATAGTTTAATATTGTTTTTAAACCTGGGAAGCTCCTTTTATTGGGAGCTCTATTATTAACTGCAACAGGAACAAAGTCAGGACATACGTCATGACTTGTCTGTCTTTTCACGAATTTGTTAAGGAGAGATGAAAAGTCATCCATACTTTCTCACCTGTACGTAACACCACAGCATTCTCCAAGTATCCATCCTTTTGTAGCAGCTTCTCTAAGGGAAGAGAATATGTAGAAGGAAAAACTGGTGGTAAAAGTACAAAAAACAACATAGCTTTGTTTCCCTGGTGAAATGTTGTGCTCTGTCATGGACCAGTGGCCACTGATTGCAATATAACTGGAACCAGGAGCTGGCCAAGGGGGTGTTAGTATGTTTGTAGAACGTGGTGAAAAGCTCTGGCATTGAGGAGCTGCCTCTGGAACCAAAGGTAATACCACTAAACCAGCATTCTTCCGTTTCCATGCCAATCAATCCTGCTGAGAGGACTCATTAACTTAGAAGGAGGTTAAAAATAATAACTGTCTTCACCTAAACCACTGTTTTATACAAACTTAAGAGCACCAGAAGCTCACTGGTTACAACTCTCACCCTACCCTCCTTCGTACTAGCGCAGTCTCCCTTCGCAACCATCCCGTGTGACAAGCCCAGTTATACTCTCTTTCAAGCCACCAGTGGTTTTGCCTGGCAAAACTTGTCCATCACGGTCACTGTTGCTGGTACCCTCGAAGGCACGGCTCTAGGGAGCCTCAGGCCCGGCACCTGTACATGGGCACCGCACCCCTGGCCGCGGCGGGGTCGGCTTACGCTCCTTGCAGGCCACGGCAAGGCTCCCGAGCCAGCTCCCTGTCCCGGGCACTGCTCCCAGGATGCGCCAAGGGGCAGATGGGCACAGACTCCCAGCACACAGCAGCAGGCCGAGGGGCACGGCGTCGGGAAGCCTCCTCTCACGTGGCTCCAGGAGGAACTCCGTGGGCTGCCCTAGCCCCGCAGTCCCGCTGCCTCCCCGGGGATCCCCTCGCTCCTCCAAAGAGATGAAGCCGGCTGTGGGGACACACCCGCGGGGACTGCAGGAAGGAACCCCTGCCTCCGGGCGACTGCCGCGGGGCCGGGACCGTGGCGGCGGGGCGGGCGTGTCCCGAGGCGGTGCCCGGGGAGCCGCCCGCCTCGGTGCCAGCCCCGGGCCCGCGGACCCTGCTGCCCCGGTGCCCCACCTCTCCGCCGGGAGGGACGGCGGCGCCTTCCCTCCCGTCCCCTCCCCTCCCGGCTGGCGGGAAGGCGGCAGGGCGGGCGGCGGCGGGCGGAGGAGAGGGGAGGGGAGGGGAGGCGGGCGGCCGGGC
>VXBA01005127.1:2367995-2419620 GCA_013399895.1 Serilophus lunatus | reverse complement strand
CCCGTCTTGGTGGCCGTGGTCTGCTGCGCCCAGAGGTAGGAGCCAGCGTGCCCCGGCGGCGGTGCGGGATGCGTTTCTCCAAGGGAACAAGCTGATGCGGTCCCCCTGCCTTCCGCCCCCCGCCCCGCTCCCGCCGTCGCCTCTGGCTCCCCGCACCCCGTCCTCTGCCTCTCCCGTCCGACACCCCATCTCTCTCTCCCCACAGTGTGAACGATCCTGGCAATATGTCCTTCGTGAAAGAAACTGTGGATAAATTGTTGAAGGGCTACGACATCCGCCTCCGGCCGGATTTCGGAGGTGAGTCGCCCTGCCCGGGCTTTGCGCCCGGAGACATCTCCCCCCGCCGCTGTCCCCGGCGCTGCCGCCGCTCTCGCACGGTTGGGGCCGGCTCCCGCTCCCCCGCTGCCGCGGCACCGCTCACCGCCGGGTTAAGGTCTGGTCTGCTTGCAGGTCCGCCCGTCTGCGTGGGGATGAACATCGACATCGCCAGCATCGACATGGTTTCCGAAGTCAACATGGTGAGTAAGGGGGAGCCCGGCCGGCGCCGGGGCTGTCACCCGCCGGGTCACGGCCGCCCGTTCCGCGCGTCCCTCCCTTCGCGTCGAGTCCCTGCTGCCTCTGCGGGCGGCTGCGGGGCTGCGCGGGGTGCCAAGTGCTCCTCTCTTCCCTTGAAAACTTTATTTCTCTGGAGACGTTCTTTTCCCTTTTCCCCCTTTTCCCCTCTCGCTGCCGGCGGCCGCCTCCGCCGGGCCGCCCGTTTCTCCCAACCCTCCTCCTGCTCCTCTTTCTCCGTCCAGCGCCCTGGGCGGCCGGAGCTCGCTGGGGCTCCGCCGGGCCGTCGGCACCTGCCGTGGCCTCGCAGCCGGCGGGATGCGGGTCGGGGCGGAGCGGGCCGGGTTCCTGGGGCCGGTGACGGAGGGCCGTGGCTGTTGGCATATCCCCGCTGCTTGCGTGGTTCAGGGCAAAGCAACAGCACAGCTTGTCGATGGGCAAACTCTGAGACGCGCGAGTACTTCAAGGGTGGTTGAGCACCCAGAGCCGGCGCGGTTGTGTATGGACTTGGGAAGAATTGCAGCCTTGCCTCGGAAAGTGGTGCTATGCGGGGCTCTCGGGTTCACCAGTGAACAGAAAGGTGCTTAGTGGTTTTCTGCGGTTTGGTCCTCCCTCCTGTATAGTTTGATGATTCGGGGTTAGAAGCTACAATTTCTCTTTCTTGTCCAAATCCTAAATATGAGGTGGATTTTTCATGTTCCTAAACAAATTACTCCTCTCCGTGTCTGTTTTTCCCCTTTACTTCCTTTTGCAAACCTGATGTAGAAAGACCAGCCCACTCTGCAATGCTGTAGTTACATTTATGGCATTAAAAATAATAATTACATGTTTGGGGGCTGAGCTCTCTTGTAGTAAATATGATACTAACACTGCACTACTCATTCAATGCACTGTTGCAGCATTACAGGCTGGCATAGCTTGGTTTTATACTTGATCCATGTATTTTCATTGGTCCTGCTTCTTGTTTCACCCACTCTACCTGAAATTCTGAGAAACTTGCTGTACTTCTCATCTTTTAAAAAATGTTTTTAACAGAGGTAGAGTTACTTGTTTGCAGTTAAAAGTGTCATCAACACCAGCCTTTCTACTCAATCAGGATTGAAAATGAGATAGTTCTTACTTACATGAGTTTGTTTTAGGCTTCCTGCAGATTCAGGCAGCTGCAGAGACACCTTGTATATTCGACAGGCTTTTCCTGTCTACTGTCTGCTTCTCAGCTTCTCATTGAAGAGTAATTGGAAAGTCTGACTTCACTATGCCCACTGCCACCTTTCCCACCTTTGGCTATGCTCCAGACTTAGTGAAGCATTGTATGATGCATTAAATTAATATATAACACTTTGTGTATGTGAAGTGCCATGTAGGCAATAAATATCAGAGAAAGGCATACTGAGATTGGAAAGAAAATGAGGGGTGTATAATGCTTTTTGTGCTTTTTCCTTTTTTCCCAGCTGTAGGAAAGACTTAGGTTTAAATAACAACTTGTCCAACCCACTGTAGCAGGGGTACAAAGAAAAGTAAGTAATTGCACTGCTTGTTGTGCTAGGCTGGGTGCTTAGATCTTGAATAATATAGGAGGTCCTCAAGAGGATGGATGCCATCCCTTTCACCCAAGCAGGGTACCAGTTGATTAAGTCTCCATCTGCCCCACAAGTCAATGCCTGCTGTTGCCCATTAGTTGCCACAGCAGTTGTAGAGAAGAGTTTTTTCCTGTGCCCTCTCATGGTCAGAGTCTGAAAAGTACCAATATGGATCTTGCAACAGAAACAGATAATGTCTTTCTGAAGGGAGTTACAAAAAGTGTACTAGTTTTCTTCAAGGAGAAATGAGTGAGAAGGGCTTCTGATTGGGGACCACCTTACTACAGCCAGAATTCAGCTGAGCTTGTTTCATCTCCCTGTGGAAGAAGTCATCTTTGACTAAGCAGAGCTATATTCAAGTACTGCCTGAATGTATTACTTTCACTTATTTTAAGTTACGTTATATTGGTCTGCAAAGATTCTTTCATAAATATCAATGGATAGTGAATAAGGATGGACAGAAGGAGCTTTTCAAGATTACTCAAGTATATAAGTAGTAATTTGGAGGGGAAAGAAAAGGCATAGTTTGAAGACCTGAAGCATACCTGTTCAATTTCATGCTGGTTGCCAACTAAACTTTTAATCTTTGACATATTCTTTCATTAATTCCAAGCTTTTATTGTGAGCATTGGCCTTTAGCCTCATCAACTGTTGAAATGTCTTAAAAGAATTTCTCTTTCTGAACTATGGTAGTTTGGACACAAATTCCTTTTTTTTAAATCTAGCCATTGGTGTAACCTTTTATAAATTAGATTGTTCATCTCTGTATTAAAAATAACCAGAGTTTTAACATTAATCAATTTTATGGACGTAAATAAACTGTTATTACAGAAAGTTTTATTATGCTGCCTTCTAGGCAGTCTGTAATATAACTTTCAGTGATATGATGACAATTCTTTGTAAGAGGAATTACAGCTTGTATCATAGTCCTTTCTATTCCTAATCAAACTGTAGGTTTATATATAATATATTCCTCTATGAAGCTTCAGTAACTAGTCATTCAGCTTTCCAGTGTTTTAGAAATTTATTTATGTAATTTTATTCTTTCTGTTGAAAATTACTAAAAATCCTTTGCCCTCTTCATCCAGGCTGCCTTAGCTATTTTTCAGAATAGACTTATTGAATAGGCATATGCATCTTCCTTGGATTATGTGGGATGGTTAATGTTTTTAATTTTGATGCCGAAATGTGAAGCTGGATCAGCATGATAAATGCAGGTATCAGGACTGCAGAGCATTAAATTGTCATACTGAAAAGTTGTGAATAAGCAGTTTCTATTTGATCTCATAACATCTTGAAAATACTGAGTGCATTACTGAAATCATTATTCTGTTATTTACATCATACTGAAAATATGAAACATATATATATAAATCATAGAAAAATCATTTGCTTTGATATTTATGCTTTGAGTTATATATATGTTAGCAAGAGAAAATTGATGAAGTTGTGTGTAAGAAGTGCATTCCTCAAGGAAGGGCTGCAGTCTGTTAATGATCTACACATATATGCATGTATATCTCAGTATGTGCTTTACCTCTGTGCTTTACCATGCTTTTTTTTTTTTTGGCATGCTTTCTCATGATTATTTGCCTATTTCACAAATTATACCTGTAATTGGATACTTAAGCACCTACCTATTTTTGTGCCCACCTCCAATACTTACTTTTAAAACTGCTGTAAATTGTACAGTAATATACATCTCTAGACTAAATACTAATTAACAACAGATGTAATACTGAGAAAATACTGTAAGTGATCCTACAAATAAAAGAGTATGGAAGATTACTGTTGTCAGATTTCAATAATTTACCGGTATAATTTATCATTTCTCATTGTATTGATTGTATTCTGTTCTTGTGTTTTTAGATGTTTTGCTGGAGTGATGTGAATTGAAAAAGGAATGGTTCTCATGCTTTTTACTAATCTGTCAGCCTATTTTCAATCAGACAGTGTCCACAATTCGCAATTTTTATAGTCTCATTCTTGTTCAACATTTGGTCTGTGGATCAAATGCGTTGGTTCCAGGCATACAATTTTCAAGTACCCAAATACTTCCATATCTTTAGAAGTTAAATAATCAATGCATTTAATCTCCAAATAACCCCATCTTTAAAGTCATCATTATAGCTGGAAGACTAAGGAACTGAGCTTTCATTTTACTATAATTTTAGAATATGTGTTATAGTTTATGGGAAGTAATGCTACAAAGTGGATGGAGAAAACAAGGGGATCAGTGCAAAAAGGAACCCTTCTCCTTAGAAGTAATGTTTTGCTTGTATGATCTGTAAGAAAGGAAACCTGTGCTACTACTCTGAAGAGCCTTCTACATTCTCTTTGTGTATAGAAGAGACTTCAGAGCTGATCATCTGGGTTTCTCAAAGGCTCTAATTTTGATAAAAGTAAACAGCAAAACCCAGGAGGCATCATTTGCTGTATAGAAATCCTGCTGTTTTGAGAATTCTGTACCCAGAAAATTTGTTTGACGTAAAGTCAGACCATAAAATTTATGAGTTGTTGTTTCTGAAAAAGATGTAGTCAATTCTATGCTAACATTCTGAAAAAAGGTATAATCTGTTCTATGCTAACATCATAATTTTTTATTTTTTTGCATGTGCCTTTATAAAACTGCAACTATGCACATGGACTTCATTGGGTGCCTGCTGAATTTCAAAGAAATTTTGACATCTTTCTGACAAACTGTGCTTTAGTTGCTGTTCTAAAATTGACTGAAGTTACTACTCACTGAGACTAGATAATGTTTTTTTTCCTTAAATAGTAATACTCAGATAATTATTTTTAGGTGAATTGATTCATACTTTGCCTGAAGTACTGAGCTTGCCAAACCATCATGCTGCTGTTGATGAAATCTGTCACTTCTTACCTTAGATGTCTAAAATTTTTGGTGGCTTTGGTTTATATAAACTGAGATGTATACAGTTAGATCTCTAAGTGAGAGCTGAAGTGCTAAACTCTACAGCTGCAGTTAATGGAGATCTAGAACTGAATATGGATGCTTGGGCAAAGGCGTCTACTGTCACTTTGGTTTCACAGTATCATACTTGCCCTCCGGTTTCCAGTCCGGGTTGATGCAGATCTCTTGCAAGTCCTCTGCCATGTCAGTGTACTCATGTTAGACGTGACAGCAGCTCCTGAAATTGAAAAAACTGAGTCTTATTCTTGTCAATACAGGAATACTTAGCTTAAAATGAAGAAGACACTTTAATAGTGCTTCTTAGATGTTTTAGGTGCCTTGGTGTATCTTGTTTGGATTCTATCTGCCTCTCTGGAAGTTTGAGGAACTTATATAGTTCCTGTGCTGTATCTGCCAGCCCTGTGCAGGGGTCCTGCATAATCCAGGCATCCAAAGTGGCACCAGACACCCTTGCTTAGGTAAGTGAATTGTTCCCTAGATGCACAGCCAAAGCTTATCCTTCCAGCTCCCTTGGGAATCAGAGGAGGAGATAGTCTCTACTTTGTAATAGGTATCTTACATGTCTGTGTGGTTGTTATTTTTAAGATGGAAAGATTAATCTTGCTGGGAGGTGTCTCTGTTTCCTAAATGTCCATGGAGAGGGCCAAGACAACTTGGTTACTTTTTGAGTGGCTGCAGCTACGCACAGTGGAATGCAATGCATGTTTCCTAACATAAATGAAGCTAATATTTGCTGCCATAAACAGATACTTTCTAAATACTTTGCAAACAGAATCTCGAAGTTACCTCATACAGGAAATCATAACCAGAATTGTGACATACTTTGCTTTGAAGATTCAGATGGAGAAATTGAAGGAGTTGTACTAAAAAAATGGTTGGATAATAATATTGCAAACACAGGTGTTCTGGCTGGAAGAAGATTCATGTGTGCAGTGCTTGTAAGTAGTTCACAAATCACAAGAGTATAAAAGAGAGTATATAGAGTCATATTCTGATTCTGCTTTTATATACCTCTAGGGAGAATAGTAGATCATACTATGGCAGGTCTGCATGTACATAATTTTGTGCATATATGTATATATATACATGTATGTTTTTGATAGATAATGCAGGAAAAAAAAAAAAGAAATAAATCATGCCCAAGCAGGAAAGCATCTCCTGAGACCAGCATAGCCCTGCAAAGTGTGCTATCACTGTGCTGGTGACGAGCCAGGAGCCATCCGCTAGGAGATGGCAGCAATGGACACTGATCCTGGAGGACAGTCTATCTTAGCAGGTTACTTGCTCTCTAGTTTCCAGCAGGTCACAAAAGCATCCATCCTCTGCCTTGTCCCCATCTGTTTTTGTTTCTCGGGACAGTGCCCATGAACTCTAGCAGCCTGCATTGCTGTCTCTCTCCATCCCTGTCATGTTTCATAGTTCCTGATGACAGAGAGGAAGTCTTGTAGCAGACGGTGTGATAGGAAAACGACTCCTGTTTGGCCAAGGGAATTGATGACAGGCTTCTACTTGTCTGCAGTGGAAAGCAACTACTCCTGAGGTGAAAGGAATGCCTGCTTATGCAGAAACAGAGAGGTAGTTAGTGTTAGTGGCGATAGACTATTTAAAAGCCAACTCCAGCTGCCAATGTTGAGTCATCCAGGCTTGGATGATGAAATAGATACAATCTGTGGTGGCATCAATCTGGAATAATTGCAAACATTCCAGGGGACAAGAGGGATTCAAAATTACAGTTGTGAATTAGAGGAATGGCCCTAAATAAAGAAGCAGCAAGCACAAAGTATACTTGTAAGAAAGAAAGAATCCCATATTTAAAATGAGAAAGAGTTGACTAAGCAGCAGGATACTAAGAAAAGGACGTAGAGGTTTTACTGGAGCACATTGTAAAGCAAGTGAAAAAGTCACAAATATATTATAACTGAACAACGATGCATCTTACTCTGGGGAACATAAATAGAAGTGTCATTCACAAGACACAGGGTTTTCTCTGTCATTTGTTAAGCCTGATCAAGAAGGTGTTTCTGCTCTGGCTTTCAAGGCAGAAACTGGCTTTCAGTTTTTTTACAAACAGGGGATGTTAGAAAGGGGAAAAAAATGTTCCTATTTAAAATAATTACAGAACAGGGTGTATGTGGATGTCAAAGTAAATGGGTTTGTTTAATACTGAAAAACAGGTTGGAGGGGTCATAAATTACCCAATATGTAGGATGCTGGTGGTGAGAAAAGGATGATCAGCTGCTCTTTAGAACCAGTTGAAGTAAGTTGTGAAGGAACTAATGAATTAATTTTAGATTGATTTTCATCTAGCTACATTTTTGGTAGCATCTCCTTTGTTGCAGATTTTTAAAAAGAGATTCAATGAATAACTCTCACAACAATGTTGCTCTTGCCTTTGGAGAGGCTGGGCTAGCTGGTGATTTGAGGTCTTGTCCAGCCCTGTATTTTTGTGAATCTCTTCTTCTGTTTAATTATTGTTTCTGTCAGTGCTCACAAGTGTGTCTTGATGTGGTTTCAGATGCCCCTGCTGGTATCTTGCTGATGCTGTAGAAGATGAGAAGTTTCCCATGGGTCATTTGTAATAAATGACAGAGTCATAAGTATATTCCTTGCCATCTGAGATGTCATTAATTACCAACATTGTGTATGAATCCTCATTGTATTCTTGGTACCTCTTGCATTGATTGGAGCAGGCATCACATGTATGTCCTTTCAAATATACTGGTCCTAAAAAAAGAGTTGTAAACTTCAAAGTCGAGACTTCTGTGCATGTTACCACGAGTGTATTTTTGCCGCTGTTGAAAGACTTTCTTCATGCTCAGGTAAGGAAGAAGCACAGTAATTGAAGTTAGAAGGAGTGGAAAATTCACAGAAACTTTCTGGATTTATATCTACTCTATACCTAGCAATTTTTTTCCTTTCCCTTGAAGACAGGAGGAAAGAAAGAAAACAGTGATATTATATGAATATTCTTACTCAGATAATGTCTGTAGTTACACAGAAAGTCAAGCAATTTGATAAAGGCAGAGCAGGTATGTCATGCTTTGCAGAAGATAACATACAAGCACAGAAACGTCCATGATACATCTGACTAAAGGGCCACAGAGCCAAATGTCCTGACTCCGATACTGACTGGTAGTGGATGCTTAGGGAAGATAACAATGAACACATGTTAATACTTGTCTAGTGTACTTTTGCAACTTCCAGTGATTTGTGACTTGAGACTTACTGAGTCTCAAGGCTCTCAGAGAGAGTACTCATTGTTTAGGTGTCACTAGAGCATTGGGGTGATTTAGTAACAATACACTTTTTCCCCGCAGTTTTCCTTTTTATAAAGATAGGATTATATAAAGAGTTTAAACTTGGATAGTATCAAGTGCAATCCATCAATATTGAAGGATAATAAAAACTTTCAGTGACAGAGGCTGAGTTGTATTTGGCTACCACTAGGGGTTTTAGCTTACCCAGGACAAACTTTCTTTTTTTTCTCCCCTGTGACACAGAGTCATAAAAAATAGCTGGGAAAAGAATTGTTTCAAAGTGACAGTTCATTTAATATTTGTAATTGAATGTCACGGTTTCTCATAACTACAGATATTGGAAGGAAAAAATCCCCGAGTCTGGGCATGTCTGATTCATTATTCACTATTACAGATTTGAACCAATAATTTTAGGAAAATAATTTGTTCTCTCAGCAGTTAGGAGACGGTTACAGGTTGCTGTGATAATGTTACCTGCAATACGAATGTAATATTGCACACAGCAGAGAGGGAGGGTAAAACAGCTGTGCTGGGAGGTCTGCAGTTATACTGGGTAATTGGCAGTTCAATAGCAGTTAATGACTTTTTTCTTTATACTAATATGAGTGTTGAATTTTCATTAGCTCATGGGTATGTCTCCATGGCACAATAGAGCACTCTGCAGAGATGCCAGAGGTACCTCTGGTGCAGCTAATATAGTTTTTGGAAGCTGTGAAGTTATGTCGATACAGAGCTCTGTACAGGATGGTTGTACCAGTGGGAGTTAGGTCCTTGTATATGACTTGTTTTACAAGCTTAAAGAAGGTTACCCAATGTATAACCAGCATCCAGACAGAGCTATCATCAGAGTGCTCTTTAACACAGAGAAGCAATTCCATACTGACAGTAGTATGTTTTGTTTTAAAACAGATATTTAAGACAATAAGGATGACTGGCCCTATAGAAGTGCTTGTTTGGATGTACTAGTAGGGTAATGGGTTGGAGAAGACAATGAGAGGAGTTGACTGCCTTAGATAGATGTTCAGTTAGTTATTAGTTAATGTTGGGATTAATTCCACCTGTTGTTCCTTCTTAACCTGCCTTTTTGAAGGTGAATGGAAGACAGCCTTGAACTGGCACACAGCTGAGCTTTAGAAGCAGTAAGTAATATTACCCAGGAGGTTGTTGCATTGAATGTAAATTCTCCAGTTTGAACTGGAGAGCATTTTTAGGTAGACTTTGTGTGATTTCTGAATCAAAATATTTATAGGACAGAGAAGATAACCTTTAAAAGCAAGCTCAAATCCGTGTGATTAAAAATAGCTCATCCTTTGCCCTTTTAATTGAGATGTAGATAGTCCCACTGTTTTACTCTCTGCCAGCCTGTTATCCCTAAAGTTACTTGAAAGGAAAAGCATAATTCCCATGACTACATCTTGTTCACATGAGGGATATTTTAAGGTCTCCCATTCAGGTGGTTACTTACGTGTCACAGGTTTAGCATGTGAGCTCATTGCTGAGTTAAAATGTCAGATGTTGAGCTGTAATCCAATTCATGTGCCACATGAGCTCGGTTGAGCAGGGCCTGCACTCTTTGAGACTTGGCTTAAGCAGAATCAGAAAGCTGAGGGCTTCCCCTTCCAGGAGCTGCACTTGGCTGAGATCCTCTCACATTTTTCAGTGGGGTAATAACTCTGGAGGAGTAAGAAATTGAATCTTCCAGACTTAGAAGGCTAAAATATAAACTGAGAGAAACCATTGGATGAGATACTTAGTGCCATGATTTAGATGATGGGATGGTGTTAGGTAACAGGTTGGACTCAATGATCTCAGTGGTCTTTTCCGACCTTGTTAGTTCTGTGATTGTGTGATTTTCCTACTTAATTGAATGTTATTTTTTTAGCAGATGACCATTTTCCTTGGTGGTTTCCAATGCTATTGTGCCTTTTAAAGTGCACTGAAAATTTAAAGTTGAAAGTAATAGACAATACAAAAGTTTAAATTCTCAAAATCACTGAGTAATGCAGTAAGTCTTATTATTTGTTAAATATACAAAAGATGAACTTAGGCCATTTTTTATAATATAACACAATGACATGTCTGTGTTTCTCTGCATCAGCAGTGATTTGCTTTAGCTTCTGACCTCCCAGGCTATTTAAATAACACTTGGCCATTCTAAGCAATTTCCAATCATGTAAAATTGGTTTCTATTTGGATAACAAAAATGTCTCAAGGCAGCTGGAGCTTTACGTAGGAGGACGTTTGCAGGACTTGCAGATCAATATGTGTGACCCTCAGTTTTGATTCTGAGCCCATAAAATATGGGTCTGCTAAATTTAAGAGTTGTGGTACTCATGGTAATCTGTAGAAGATCAAGATTTCTGTGTTGGAACATGGCGCCTGTGCTCAGGCATGCACTCATCGTGTGTTAATCATTAGTATGGATTTGGGCCAGTATTTCCACAGGGTCGATACTCTCTGGAGGTTAGTGTATGCCAGGTCCATTGCCAGTAGGCATCTTGGATGCAGCTACTTGTGGTGTGAAATTAGTTAATCTAGACAAAAACAAGTTATGAAGTGCAACACCACATGTCCTTCAGACAAGAAAACTGTTTGCCTTACTTTATTTGATAGGTAGATCTGTCCAAAAAGTGCAGTTCATTGCATCCACGTAGGGTTATGTAGCCATCATTTCTAGTGGGAGAGCTGTGACTTTCCAGAAGGTGGTAGGTCTGATCTGACTGGCAATATCTGCATTAGAACATAGCTCATTGTAGAGAGCTTGTTTCTTTCCATTTTCTGTAGAGTGAGTGTGGCTTAAGCCAAATGCCCATCTGTTACCCTTCTGGCAGTAAGTGAAGTGAATGCCACCTGCATGACCTCTTGACTCTACCCTGATGGCAGAGCTCTTTTTTTTTTCTCTTCGAGAATATAGGTGGACAGATGCTTTCTGCATGTTGGGAAACTGCTATTGCACACTTGTTTTTCAGAGATTAGTTCTGTCTCTTGGTGCTGCTTGGCTTCATGACCATTGACAGCAATTTCACACTATTCAAATACTGCATCACTGATCAGAAAGCTGTGGTAGGTGACAAGTACTGATGAAGAGAAGGAGCTTGAGGTGGCACCCAGGAAAGCTACACCTGGCAGTTAACATGCACTTAAATGGGGAGGAGGTGTTGTTCACCTCAGTTGGGATAGATAATAGTCTATATGTGGAGGATTTCCAGAGTACTTACCTCTCTTCATGAAAACAAAGTACCAGAATCCCATAAGCAGCCTTTGTTAGACACATAGAATATAGGTGCAAATTAATTGCCTAGACAAGGTGGCTGGACTTTACCCTAAGTGACAGAGAAAGACGGTTGTCCTCGGGCAGTAAGAGCTTAGGAATTTGTAGAGAAGTAGTTAACAGTACCTGTGTATGTGTGATGAACAAGAGGTGATTAAGAGAAATCAGTTTTAAGGATATTTCATTTCCTTTTAATCAAAAAATGGTGTCTCCTTTAGCATATCTTCCATTTATTTTTTTCCCCAGAAAAATGGTCAAGCTAGCTTGGGAATAGCTTAGATACTTGAAAAATGCTCCTTATCTGCCTATCCCCCTTAAATGGGCAGGAAAAAAAAATGAATAAGAAGATGGACAGTGAATTAGCAAATGCATTTAAGCTAGTTGATCAGGTTATCTTTCCAGTAGACCCACTTTAGTCATGTGCTCATATATTATTAACCTGACTGAATCAGGGCTGATACTGTGTGTCTTTCCCGGCATACCCATTTATGTGGTGTTGGGTGCCTTTTGAATTTGATGCTGGTGCTGTAATTTGGAAAGGGAAGACAGAAGCTACAATAAAGAAACCTTGTTATCCAGTAGTGAAATGTTCTTTATATGTTTTATTTCAACCTCTGAAGAAGATCCCTTTTGCTTAGGCTTCCTCAAGAAGTAATCTAGCCCTAACACTCAGTGTTTTCCTTTTCTTTCATTAGTCACATCTGTAAGGATCTCATTTATAATCTTGGCTTATATTTCTCTAATATACCCACAGAGACACATATATAGTCTCATTTAGTAACCTGCTGGCACAAAGGTTTCTATATGTGTAAAGTGGTTTAGCTGAAAAAAGAATTGCTCCACTCAGATGTAAGCATACCCATTAATTCGACTGCTGGTGCTCACTGAACAGCTGTCTTTAAGACAGAAGCCATAGTCATTTCTTATACCTTCCTCTAAATGTTTCTGACTGATTTTTGTTAATTGCTTGATCAAGTGACCAAATCTCATGAGACTTCTGTTTGAAATATTTTGCAGTTTTTTGTTTCTCATCCCTCTTGAATTTTGATTATTCACATCATTTTTGCTGTAAAGCAGGAGGCTGCATTTTCCTCATCATTATTTTTATAGCCCTTTTCCTAAGATGTGCAGTCTACCAAAAAAAAAAAAGGAAAAAAAGCGCTGTTGTGGGAAAACGAGATCTCTTCCTCTCCCTGAATACGCTGCTGAATTAAGCTGAATGCAAACATAGCTTGCTATTTTCTGGAACACAATTAGCTGGTCCTTCTGAGCTTGACTGTAGCTGAGCTTGATACTGCAAAATGTACCAGTGAGTTCTAAAATTCTTTGCACCAATATATGCTGTTCGATTATAATATTTGCAGAGCCATATTAAACATGTTTTGCACCCAACTATGTGTGTCATTACTGAATCCTGTGCCTCTTAATACATTCATGTTATTGTGACATCCTTCATGATAATAAAACCAAAGCAAACCTGAATTAAAATGTTATGATGAATCTGTCCTTAATGGTGATTCACTTTGGAGGAATTCGATTAAAACGTGGCAATAATGCAGTAACAATACTGAAGATCCAGAAGATGAATTTAGTTAATTGCTTCTAGAGGACACAAAATGAAATACGGCCTTTCAAAAATGCGTGATAAATCTTCAGATACATGGAAATAATGGGTGTGAAGAACTGACTAGATGTAATGCTGATGAAGGCAATCAAAGGGTGAAAGTGTCAGGGTTACTTTTCAATCTGTCATTGCATTGTGGTCATCTATCACTGCAACTAGGTTTTGTCCTAGCTTCTACTGTGACAACTACAGCTAGATACCCTACCTCATTACTCAATGCTCAGCTTCAAGTCCTTTGCTATGTTGCCTTTTCTACTGGTGTGGCATGTTAATTTCTCTGAAAACAGTGCTCATTTTTAAGGATACTGTTACATGAGATCTTATTTTTTAATTTATTTTGCTTTGAATAGCAGACATTTTTGCTGTATAAATAAAGTTAAATTTTTAAAAGATTTGAGGTACCAGAACTTCACAAAAAAATCCTCCAGTTTACTTCTACTCGTGCTTTTGCTGTAGTGAGGCATAGTGTGAACTGCAATTCTTTCTAATGGAGTTTGAGAATACAGGGGAGGAAGACAGGAGGGAATTGTTCAATTTTTAGATTACTATGATTGCAATGGAGTGAAAATTCGATTTTATTTGGTTGTCATTGCTCAGCAGGGACAGGATATGTTGATTGTTTTTCACAAAACCCAGTGGTAAACAGGCAGTTACTCAGAAGGAGCTGTAGTCTCCATGTGATCAAAAACATGTATTCAGTAATCCTTTAAGACACTTATTTTATTGATTGGCTGAAAAAAATCCAGAGGAAACTATTTTACTGTATTATGTAATATCGGGCTTCTAAAGAGCAAGTTTTCCTTTCCAGGGAAAATACAGTCTCAAATTTGGCTGATAAATGCTGTGGTGCAATTTCAATGGTCAAAGAGCAGAGGTTTCAGCCCACTTTCTGTTGTCTGTCATAGGGACTGGCAGAAGCGAAGCAATCCAGTGCTAATGCCAATGTCCTGACCAGGAGTTTATCTCGTTGTGTCATCATAGGATGGAACTAAAGCTACAGATGTGCGGATTTTCACACCCAGACTGACATTTTTAAGCCTTTAGCTATCATTGTCTGAAGTTTTAGGTGCTTGAAGGGCAAGAAATGGCCGTGTTCCAGCCTATGCATATTCACTGATAAACTAGGACCACAGCACTGTGAGTGTTGGAGACTCTGTGTTAAAAGCAGCAGCAGAATTATATGTAATTACAAAACTGAATTCCAGGTATACTTCAAATCTTCATTTCTTTGAAAAACTTTTTTTTCAGACATTTCCCCTGTTGATTGTCCCTTGATATGTACAAATTTTAGGTCTCATTCTGCCCTCTTCTTTTTTCTAAAAGCAGCAAAACGCGTAACGGAACTGTGACTGATGTTCAGTTCAACATCTTCACAGATACGAATGGTATCACTTACTCCTCAGGTTTGCAAGAATATTGGCTGGTGTTCTCAAATGCTGATGTGTTTTTAAAACCTCCCCTTTCGTGTTAATTATTCTCCAGTTTATCTTTGTTCTTGTTAATGGAGGGTTCTCTGTAGTGACCAACAACTAGCCCCAGTTGCGATTCCTGCTAAGGAATGGTCTAGTGTTTTACTATAAGTTTTATGCATGAAAAGGGGCTTTTTTTAATCCCGAGGTCTAGGGAATAGCCAGATCCTTTTCTAGAGTCTAGCAGATTGCTGTTGCTTCAGTGTAAGAAACTAAATAAGAAGCTGAAGATTCCCTTTGGGCACACTGTTGAAAATACCTCCCTGGAGCTAATATCCCCTTTCTATCTGGGTGAGATAAGGGTAGGAGCTTGTCAGGCTCAGCAAAGTGCAGAATTTTTGTGTATTGAGGTCTGTTCGACACTTAGATGACTTGGCTGTATCATTTCTGTAGTCCTTGCTGTGCCACAGTGCATGCTGGGAGCTGGCTCTGTCTGGATTATTTGGGATCAGAGGAAGAAGAAAGGGGTTTAAGACAACTTTTTCCATTTTTTCCCTTCAGCTGTTCCAACTGAAAACCCTGTCTGATGGAG
Source organism: Serilophus lunatus (assembly GCA_013399895.1). Taxonomy (NCBI): domain Eukaryota; kingdom Metazoa; phylum Chordata; class Aves; order Passeriformes; family Eurylaimidae; genus Serilophus; species Serilophus lunatus. The sequence goes on along the minus strand of VXBA01005127.1, from coordinate 2,404,400 downwards.
ATCAAAATGTTTTCTTAATTATTTTCAAGCAAAACTCCCAGTGAAAAACATGGAAACTGAATAACAAGCTTTGTTTTATTCAGTGTGTAGTATCAACCAACAGGTTCAACACCATCTTTTGGTTTCTCTTAATGGGAATAAATAAATGGGGAGGAGTTTTTTTTTTAGTTATTTAATAATCTCTGGAGGCTTAGTATCATTTAAAGTTAGTATACATTCCAAAGAAATTATTAAAGATTTTACAGTTAAAATAATTACTGCTGGACCATGAAAAAATAGCCCCAGGAAGTTAATTTCTCAGACCTGCATTTATGTTTGTGTATGTCTTTATTTCTTCTGCTGTCCCACCATGACTCTCAGCTCCCTCTCTCAACTTCCACAGAAAGGCAGTGGGGGTACATGTACAGGCACTGCTGCCGATAGGTTATTTCACAACAGTTTTGGAAAATGTTCCTGTGTACTGGAAGTCCCACCAACCCTACCAGTAAGTTCTTGGAGTGCTTCATGGGTGGTTTTGTCCCCTGCCAGCTAATACTCTCTCAGGGGCTTTCTAGCCACTGCTCAGGAGTCTGCAAGGGCCAGAGTTGCTTCTGATACCCATGTAGCATACGAACACCCTATTTTGAAGGGTGAGATAATCTAATAGGAAGGACTTGAGATGCTCTTGCCAAGTGTCCTCTGTGCCAGGATATATGTTTAATAGTCTAGTCATGTTTAATTCACTAGCAGAGACCTAGCCATAGAGTCTCTTTGAGAAATTTTATCTGCTGAACCATAGGCCTAATAAATTCAGCTCTTTTTTTGGCACCAGAGGTTCTGGCTGTATTGCATTTAACCTTATTAAGCATACTCACCAAGCCCTGCTTGTTGAACTTTTAAATGAAGGTAAATTCTCAGCAGGATTCAGAGCCGGTGAAAATTCTCCACATTTTTCTGCAACAAAAGACTGCAGTGATGTTTGCAGTTCAGCTTTTCCCAAAGAATGTTTTCTTTGGAGGAAGTCCATGATTCCAGACTCAATAAGCTTTAGACCTATAGCTGATGCTGCACTGGCAGGTTGTCCCTGTTGGTTGTGATGGCCAGCTGCAGAGATGCCATCACCTTATGCTTTTCGTCCTTGCCATTAGGGCCATTAGAGCCTTTCTGTCATCCAAACTTAACTTCTCCTTTCCCGTATAATGCTCCGGAGAAATATTTCGTGTTCAGCATTTGCAAGAGATGAGGAAGAAAATGTCAATAAAGTTAACATGGAAAAAATTTTGTTTGATGTATACTGATCAAGCTAGGTAATTTATTTTTTTTAATGCTATGTTGAATTATTGTGCCAGCATTATGGTAACAGAAGTGGGAAACTCTTTTGGAATCACATCAGTGGAAAATTAAGCAAACTGACATTGCCATTTATATCAGCACTCTGTAAGATTTCCATTAAAAATTCCTTTTCTGCACTGAGCTAATCAGACCTACCTGTGTGGATAACCTCCTAACCTGGAGGTTATCTGCCGGATAACCTCCCTGGGTCTAGAGAGTTTGGTTCTGCCCAAATATGTCTCACCTCTAGTGAGAGGAGTCTGACATGTGAGATATGGGCTAGGTAGATTACAAATCTAAGGTACAGTATGTCTGTAAGGAACGGACTATTATGTTAACCATGCGAAATGACAGTGGAAATCACTTTTCATTGTTAAGTCTCAAAGTTCCATCTAAAGTAGGCCCCTCCAGTCTTGTGCTGGGGGGGATACAGATGAGGGAGGAAGCATGTTCTTCGCTTTTCAGCTAAGCATTGACAGAGCCTGTCTTCCTGAGATCTGGTCCAGTTTTTGATGACAAAGATAACTGTACAGCTCAGTAGGTGCAGATCAGGGGAATGCAGCTGGTTGGCCAGTGTCCGTATTAAATGTTTCTGGTGGAAGTTTGCTTTGTAGAAGTGGTTCTGGTTTGGTTAAGTGTGCATAATCCATAGTTGCACTCTAGGTGTGCTTATGGAGAGTATCTCTGGCTTGAGTCCATCCAAGTTGTCTATCCCTGGAAGTGTTGAAGGTAAAGTTGGATGGGGCTTTGAGCGACCTGATCCAGTGGAAAACGTCCCTGCCCATGGCAGGGACATTGAACGAGATGGTCTTTAAGGACCCTTCCAACCCAAAGCATTCCATGATTCCGTGACATGCTCCAAAGCCACTTTGCAGCATAAACCAAGGTGTAGAAGGGGAGAGCAGTTGGCAAATGCACTTCAAAAGCACGTTTCCGATTTGAACTACAGTGCCAATATAGATAGTACAAAAACATACTGCTCCCATTTTTAGAATGAATTGTCATTTCATTTTGGGACACTGAAGCACATCTCCATCTGATGTGTTATTTATTCGTCACTTAATTAGCAACTAGTTGTGAAGTGATACCTTCATCTTCTCATTTTTTGGCTGTTTGTGAGGCAGTAGTAAACATATATAAGAAATTGCTGTATCAGCTCATATGAAATGTCTCTTATCCCACATAATACCTCTGACTTGGGCTAGTGTCAGATGTTTAATGAATAGCACAAAAAATATGATACTTAACTGGAAAAATCTCTCAGCCTCCATAATTTTTGCTTCAGGAATATTTGTGGTTACAATTGGCTTCTTAAGCTAAGGGAGGTTAAAATAAAATTTTGCAGTTATTTAGCCTATGTGCATCTACATAAAAGATATAACTATATATAGTTTCTGGCCACATTTTTCCTTGTAGATCATACTTTTCTACAACATATTGTTGTAACACATGCCATCATCGTTATTAGTTGTGCTTGTTAAATTTCCAAAGCTGCCCAGTGTTAATCATTGACATTACCATGAAATCTGCCTCAATGCACTTGTGCAGATTTTGGAAGTTGATTGCTTTCGCTAACCATTCCCTCTGAATGCCAAAAACCTTCCACGTGCAAACAGTTATTAAAACAGAGTGTGTCTGTCTATGACGGTAAAGGGGAAAAACTGTAAACTCTCCCTTAAATTTCTGGACTTTTCCACTCTGGAATTTTCAACACAGCAGCTCTTTTGCTTTAAATTTCACTAGTTCTTAAAAATCTTTCTGAAGTAATGTTTGAATTGCACTATTCAAGAAGAGCAAATCCAAATGTCTTTGAATATTTGGCCTCGGAATAATGGAGACTACTTTTCCTCAAGCTCCTTTTGCTTACAATACTGAGTTCTGTGCTATAAGGTATAGCTGTGTGTAATCCCCGACATGAGAGTTCTTGATGACTTCAATGAATTTTAAAAAAGAAACCATAATACATTTTTTAAGAAGTTACAATCTGTACTTTTTAATGCAGAATAGGAATTGAGAGCAGATGTAGTATTCTTTCCAGAACTCGTGACTTCTCCCTTTCCAAGAAGATAAAGCTTCAGAACTAAGTCATTGTGAAATCTGGGACAGAAAATCCAGTAGAACTCAGGATTAAGTATTATGTGTCTTGAAATGAACAACATAATTTGTATTTGCATCATACAAAAGTGGAAAACTAGATCATTTTCCTGTGGTCATGCCATGCTTGAGATATGGTACTTGAAGACATACACCTTTATTCAGGAGTTGGTGATGACTTCCCTGGTGTCTTAGATTAGACATAATTTGTGGTTTTCACTACACACACAGAGCTTTCACTGAAAAAGTCTTAATTTTTCAGTATATACTTTCTCATGTTCTTCACCTTAGCATCTTCTTCACTGTTACCTGCTGTGGAATTGATGTAGGGTTTTCCAGATAAGTCAATCACTGTAACCTCAGGTGTGCTGAAGAGCAGGAGGAGAATGGAAAGTGGGCCAATGAAGGGGGAAGCTAATCCCTGCTGCAGAATGCTCAATTTTTATTCCAGTGGGTTTCTTAAAGTCTTCAAAGACTTTATTGGCTGAATGACCAGATGGTGCAAGAGAAGTCTCAAGTGCCTATATGTTCTCCACCCCTCCTTAACCACGGCTATGAGCTGTCAGACTTCAGTGTGGATTCCTGCTATGATGAGATAGACAGATAGACTCAATGTGTCTTTTGGGGAATTAGAGCATACCCTCTTTTGCAGGATATGAAGAATCCTTATAGAAGCGTTCTAAAAGAAGTCTGAAGTGTAGGGGAAGAGGACACCAAGTAATAGATTTACTGTGATGTGAAGTCTTCTCTTAGGCCACTTCCAGGTGCAAACGATTAACTGAGCTGTGTGGGAACCATAATGTCCACTTAATGGCAGGTTTTTTTAATTTACATGTTTACTTTGGCCTAGAATCAACAATTTAAATATTTTCAATAGAACATATTTTTTTAAATAATTCTTGGAAGCAGTCAAAATGTTATTTAGCATAATGCTGATTTTTTTTTTCAAATGTACTTCTCATTTAAAATAGAACTATACTGGAACATTTAGACATGTTGCAAAAAACCATTGATTTTCCTCAGTAAGATTTTTTTTTCTAAGTTGCATTTTCTCAAAATCAATATATTTTGGCAGACAAAGTATAATTTTAATGCTAGTTTTTAGCAATGTGAAAACAACTACAGTGCTATTGAAATCTACTCATCGTGGTGCTAAGCACTCCTAGCAAAGTACAAATGCGTATGTAACAAACCCAGGATCTCGGTGTCTGCTGAATCTCTTTAATACAAGTGGCAAAAGAATGACATAAAATGGCTTTTATTTACTTATTACTATGTAGGAGCAATGGCAGAGCTAACTCTAGGACTGCAGAAGCATATTGAAGCCTGAGCTTTCAAGTTCTTTTTTCACTGTTATTTTAGACAGCACTGCTAATACCAGTATTTCAGCATGTGATGACCACTCCTTTGCTTTGTAACTATATTCCATGTCATGCTTTAGCAAATCTCTGCTTGCAATCAATTTATTGCATAGATATGATTGGACATTTCTTTGTTTGTTTATTTATTTGATTATTTATTTGTTAGCTTTTTTTTCCCTAAGGAGATTTCTGTGGAATAGTTTAGTCTTTCATAGTGGGATCCAGTTGCATCAGATACTTTCAGAGAAGTAGATACCATGTACCTATTAAATGTTTCTCTAAGGACTTCTAGTTGCAATCAATTCTGACTGACTAATCTCAAAACATAGTAGATGAATCTAGCCTGTCAGGCAGACCTTTATGAGCCATTATGAAGTTACATTCACTCAAGAAAGGTCTATTGTTCTTCGGGAATTATTTGCTCTATGAACTTAGCCAAATGTGTATATGAAAAATATGGCTGTCACTGTGCACAAGGGCAGATGCAAAGGGATGTTAAGCTGTTTGACTGATGAAGCCTGTGGTGTAAGGTGTAGCATTAGAACTGATTATACCAGCAGTGTGTGTACAGTGTATCCTTAACACACTTTAAGCAGGATGAACTGAAGTGGAGCCTAAAAGTGTTCTACAACAGGACTGTAGAAGTCATTAACTGATGGATGCTTTTTAATTCCTAGGACAGACCAGAGGTATCACAAAAAACACAGCAAACCCTGTACTAAGGATAGACTTATTATTGGGGCCATACTGGGATCATTTCATACTCCTCAAGATCCTGCTTCATACTTACAGTGCAAGCTGAAAATAAGTCCAGGTGTGTGTAGCAATGTGGCATTTGTAAAGGCTAGGTCATTGAATTAGAGTGATTGGTACTGGAGCAGCAACTCAGGTTTAGAAATTAAAGTAGGGACTGAATCTCCTGCTGGATTTATCATTTTCACATTTATTTTCATGATAGAATTATTTTATGTCTCTTACACTTTAACCATCACAGAAAGTATATATGTTATATGCACAGTAAGGTGTAGCTACATATATTAGTGAATTACAGTGCAGAGGAAAGTAAATGTTCCAGTTAAAACTGAAAAGCCTTTCTTAAGTTGCACTATTTTCAGTGCTATCCTCCAGTGAGATTCCTTGTAGCAAGCAATGAGCTGCCTTCTTGCTAGAACCTCCTGAGTTGCTGCAGGAACTGTTTTTTCTCTTTTTGGTGCTGACATATGGCATGCATCTCAGATGCTAGCCTGTGACCTCTATCATGCACCTGATACAGGTGACACATTGTTTCTTTGCTGAAATCATCCTGTGACCCAACACATGTGCCCATGTCTTCAGTATCTCACTTATGAAATTAGTGCAGAAAACGGTGACTTTTTATATCAATTGGGAATTTTTTTAAAGATGCTTTGTATTATCTCCTGTATGAAAATAAGATGGAATTCTACTATGGTACATTTCATTAATTCAGTTTAGATTTGATGCTCTGGCACAAAGTTATGAATGTAATTAATCACCCTCTGTAAAAATGCACAGGTTTTTCTTCGGTTTTGTTTGGGATTTTTTTGCAAGTGTTTCATTTTCTTCTTGCGCATGTGAAATAATATAGTGTGAGAGTGACATCACTTAACCTTTATTAGTTATGCTTAAACAAGTTATGGGTAAACCAATCTGTTTAAATTGACTGGAATAGCAGTTGCAAAACACATCCTAGGATTAGTATTTCAAAACCATGCTAATTCTGAAAATCACTTCATAGAGGAATACAATAAAATAGGCAGAAAAATATCTCACCTTCAAAAATATCTCTGTAGTGGCTACTAAAAATAGATTAACATGATGAAATATTTTTTGTAATTTTATGTGTATCTTAACCAATGCATTAGAATTCCAGTATTCTGTGTGTGTAAGGGTAAAAAAAAAGAATAAAAATATTCATTTAATACTGCATAGAAAAGCTGGTAACTATTTTTAACTTGTTGATTGCTAAATAGAATACTCATTGTATTTTCCTTTAAGATATCTCTTAATTTCAGAAGTAAACAAAGGCATACTTTGAGCATTTTACATAAATGTGTCCTGTCCTGTTGTAATTTAATTTTTCAAAATGACATTTTGTTTTTGTACAGATCATGTTTCTGCTTGAACAGTTCATATGCATTTTTATAGTGTCTGAACTGCTTTTCCTCATAAGGTAGGCATCTGCCTCCAAGGTACAGTCCTGTGTTGCACTCAAGTCTTCTGCAAATCCATTTAATGTTTTAGAAAGGTAAAATCATGAATAACTCTGTGTTCTCAAAGAGGACTAAATAAGATGAACCAACACTAAATCATGTATTTTTTCATTCAACACTAGTTTTTGTTCCTGTACATTAAAAAAATACTGCTTTAAAGGGTATCCTTTCAAACCTGTAGTGCTAGCAAAAATAACTCCTTTTTCCATTCCCACCCTGAGCATTTTTTTTCCTAGCACTAAGTTGGATAACATTATAGGATTAAAAAGTGTTCATTTAGAAATGTATTTTCTTTTACTAGAGTTGCTGTATATTTTTTAATAATACATTGAATGAATGTAAGCAAAATGTTGAGAAGTAGTACTAAAAGAATTTGCTACTTCTTTTTTTTCCCCCACACAATTTCATTATTATATTTGAAGTTTTCAAAGCCAGTTATAGACCTGCACTTCCTAACATGTTATGGTTAAAACTCTTAGGTACACTTTTTCGTTGTTTTTTACTGCAGCATCTGATATAAGCAATAGCAATTCTAACCATCTCCCTTCTGGCAGTTATTTTAAGTGATCTTTTATACTTGGAGAGCTCATCATAAATTTCTAATGCTAGTGCCAATGAAGTTTGTTGCAAGTTCTTGTACTGCAGTGACACAGTGCATTTCATAATGCAGCAGAGCAGCCACAGGAGGAAAAAAATCACTGAATAAGCTGTAAGTGACTTCCAAACTCCCAGAGCAATGTGAAGAGTCTCTGGGGGCACTGGGTAGGTTTTCTGCTGTGTTAATTAAAAACAATTTCTTTAATATAGAGAACTTACCTTTATGATTATAGTCATAAATTTCTAATCTCTTCCTTGTCATCTGTTAGAAGCATGGATGATTTCTGACAAGAATTATTCATTTTGGCTTAAATGTTTTTATCGTGTTCTTGAGTGGGAATACGAGTAAATGGGCCTTCTCCTTTTGGGAATAGAAGCTATTTTAAAAGATAAAGATGTCTTGCTATTTTTATTATTTTTTATATCATGAAGAAGCAGAGCAATGAAGAGTCAGAGATAAAACATAAATTCTTCTTCCCTTAATTCTAAATCTATTGGTTCACGAGAAATCAGATAGAACTTGAAATACTTACTGTCACCTCAAAGCCACTACATTTAATCAAATTGAGATTACTTAACTTTCACAGTTAATGGATTTGAGAAATCTCAGAAGGAGCTGGTCACTCTGGTGATGGGAGCAGCACAGGTGAGGTGAGGCAATGAGGGGCTGCTCCCTCCTGGGAGCCTTCCCTGAAGACTCACCATCGGAAGACCAGTGCTGCCCACCTCTGGCGATGGAATGTTGCAGCAGCTGTGGTCTTCATTCTTTTTCCCTCTTGCATAGAGCAGGAACCTCTGTACCCGCTTCAAAGGGAGATTGCCAACTGCAAAGGGAAGGGAAAAATGAAAGAAATACGGTGTATGCTCTGGGTCAGTGTTGTCAGTGTTCTCTGCTCTGCTTGAACAACCTCAGTTGTTGAAGAAGTGCAGCCCCAAGGCCTATGGTTTGTAATCTGGCTGCAGGAGCTTCTTTTTTGGTTCATCTATTCAAAACTACCTTGGAAGTGACAGCATCCTTGCCATTCCAGTCAGACTTTCTCCACAGTCCTTTCTATTTGATTTATAGTGCTGTTTTGGCAGAGTAATGCAGAAGGGATAGAGAACAAGGGGGAAGCCTTGCCAGGATTGTTCGACCTGGCAATGGAACACCATTAAGGCCTGGGCTCAGCATTACTGTGAGGCACGTTGTGATCAGCAGAGCTACAAGTTGATGTAAAATGTTTTGCTAAACAAAAGCGAATAGAGGTGCTTTCCTGACTTGGTGTTGTAATTGGGGAAGAAATGTGCTTTATTTCTCTTTTTCTGGAAAATTCTAGAAGGTAAAATTTCAAGATTTATGGTCCATTTAAAAATACAATTATATAAATAAATAACCTGATACTTTAAAATATGAGTAGAGCCTTATTTTTCCCTTACATTTTTTTCATACTTGGCTAGTGCAAGTACAACATCATGCTTGTATACATCATTAACTGGTACTTTGTTTTATGCCATGTAACCTTTTTTAGACTTTAAATTTTAAAACCAGAATGAACATTCTGTAGATCAGAAATTAAAGAATCGCTATTACTAGAATTAATTAATGATTAGCATTAATTAGAAATAATTGCTAATAGTTTGTTAGAAATTGTTTACATCCCAGTGAAGGAATGTCAATTTGGCTTCAGGTTTAAGTGGTATCAGATAGAACACGAGAATAGTTTCTCTAACCACCTGATGCACTCTAACACCCCAATCCTGAGGTAATCTCTGCTTATAGTGCACAGATACTGAAAAGATTAAGAGCAATCCAGAGTGTTCAGAGGAAACATGCCATACTCATACCTATTAATAATCTATATGGTGATGGTTTAGAACAATTGTGAGGGAGAGGTGGTCAGTTAGATTTGTTGGGCTGTGGAGGAGATTTATAGTTAACAGGTGGAAAGTTCCATTTTTAAACTGCATACCAACATGCTTAAGGAAGAATCAATTTCAAATAAAGTGACAGGATTAGCAGGATCATTCAGTATCTTTTGCCATCTCCAATGTATGTGCATGAAAAAAGGAAAAAAATCTCGCTTCATTCATTGGGATTTTTCCTAGTTTGTTTTTTGTTCTCTCAGCTCTGATGAGATAGTCTGCCTCATCCTCTTTTCCTGTGCACTTTTGTTTGGTTTTAGCTGATTTGTGTATGGGTTGCAGGTGAAGCAGTGTGGTCTGCAGTTCTGGGTGGCTTTGGCTCCAAGGTTGAGACATCACTAAATTTCACTCATTTATTAAAATTGGGAACGAAATACAATCAATGGTGGCAGACACCTTAAAAAAAACACTGCAGGAGGGATCCAAAGCTTTAGAGCAGTTCAGGGCTGTGTCTAAATGTCAAGACTAGAGAGCCCACAGGAGATAACTTGCACAGTATTTTTGCAGATGCTTGTCAGTACCAGTGTATAGGGAAATTGGATAGCACTCAGATCTTTTAGCTTTCTAAACTCAGTTTTAACAGTAGAGTTTTGGGTGTACATACCTCATTTGAGTGAAACCTATTTCTTCAGCACTATTGTGATCCTTAGCACTGCCAAATGACTGAGAATGTAGGAGTGTTAGGCCTTTAATATTTGAGGAACTGATTGAACATTTTCTCTCTTCAATACGTTTTTGAATAAAGTTCTGAGTCATATTAGTGAGATGATCTTAACCTCCAAGAATTGTGTGGAACTAGGGCAGTGCAAAATGTATATTCCCTTTTAAGTAAAAGAGCCAGCACTGGAGCACAGTGGTGAGCAAGGATCATCCGGCAGAAGGAAAGGAAGGCTTGGTGCTGAGCAGGAGGGTGGCAGTGCTCTATTTCACAGCCAGATGCCAGATGTCTAACAATGTCTATCACATCTTTAAACTTATTACAGAGCTGAATTGTATTAGTGCTTGTCAGATACAAAACTAATTTGTAAGGCATTTTGTTTTCTGGGTTTCGAGCAGTGAGAATTCGCTTTTTTTAGGATTCTGTGACCCAACTAGGGCTAGAAACCTCTAAAAACCTTAGAGATTTTCTTTAATTTATATGACTCTGAAACCTGAGTTTGTTTCCTGTACCTTTTTTATGCTAAGCTCCTTTGTTAAGGTATGTACCTCTGAACAGAATTTCTCTAGTCCAGAAGACTGTATGCCCATAAACACATAGATGAGGTAAGAAATCAAAGGGAGGTACTTGGGACTTATAAGCAAAGTTGCAGGTCTGAACTTGGAGTGGTTCATCGTACATCAAAAATGAAAGAACAAAAAAGCCCAGGAATTTGAGAGGATGTATTTTTCCCTGAATTTTTAGTGAAGCAGACATTATTCTTGATTCTTCTCTCATGAGGCTGGTACTTTAAAAAGTCTTTATGCGGGGCTCTATGCAGTCTTTCTTGATATGAATTTGGAATACTGAGTAAATCATAAGTGATTGTCAGAAGCATATTACATTACTGACTATAAAATAAATAGGAGCTAAGTTTCTTCAGTCTTCCATTAGGCTTTTGTATGTAACACAAAATTCTTTTTTTGTTTCTGACAGGGCGTGGAAATATATGATTATAGAAGTAGATAGTCCTTAATTTTGTAATTCTTTTACTTACCAGCTATGTCCCCAGAGCTCTCAGATATATTTCTAACTGTAATCTACAGTAAGCGTATCCGAAACTGTTGGAGAAGGAGTCAAATTTATCTGAAAGACACCGTCATTCATTATTCCTCCTCCCAGTGAGACCTCTATAGCCATACAACTCTGAACCTCAGCCACTTTATTTAAATTTTCATACACTTCACAGAAAGCATCAACAAGACAGGTTGCATTGAAATCCCTTGACCAATATTGAGAAAAAAACAATAAATAGTTCTCCCACTGTTCTAATGTTTTTATAGGGAGTTGTAATGTTTACATGGTGTTCAACAAGAGTATAGACAGTATAATTTAGTGTTATTGTTACATACAACCTGGCATACTTTGGTTTGAAGACATGTTTTGTTGTAATTGAGAATTTTATTTGGGTATGTGCAATAGGTTCCCTTTTTTTTTTTTTCAGACAAGAAACCGGCTTAAGAACCAATAAATACTTATGTTATATGTAGTTAAGAATCAGTGTTGAGCCTGAGTGTTTGTCCACTCAGTGAACTGCTAGTCATTTACTTAACTGAGTGTGTATTTATTGAAAAGATTTGAAGTGATACAGTATGCAATGAAAGTGGGTTGTAGTCCTACAATGTTTGTTTATCTCAAAAATTACTCATTTCACGTTATTTGGGTAACAGCTGAAGCATGATTAAACTGAATCAGGGTTGCAAGACACGTTTAGGAAAAATTTTGCTGTATAATGAAGATCCTAAGAGGAGAGAGAACAAATGTGAACTGAGTTGTGTGCAACTTTGAGTTTGTGTATAATTTTACCAGGACTATTTCAAACTATTTGATGTCCATCCCCATTTCTTTGAAAAATAAGGGATGGAATGAAAAAAGTTGCTGGAAATTTGGTAAAGGTTGTGCTCAGTGTTTGCAGAGGTTTCAGTCTCTATGGAAAGCTGCTGACAAACCACTTTGCAGCCTGATAGATCCTAGTGTATTTAATTAAGTTAATTGATTGTATTTGGGACAAATTGTTTGATTTTGAGAATGCAGAAAAATCTACTTTAAAGTTCGTGAGGTTCTCCTTATTAAGCTGATGAAACTGCTGATGTTTCTCTCAGTGACTGGAGCACAGGACTAAGGCTGCTTTTGCAGTTTAAGGAAGGGAATTTGAACATAGACCTCGGTTACTGATGCTCCAGTTTTAAAGTCAAATGCACCTTTTTTACTTTTTCTGATCTCAGTGCTACTGTGTGCTTTCAAGGGATGGATCACAAATCCCACTTCAGATTTTCACATGCCAAGGTGAACAAACTCACTTCAGCAAACATCAACCTGAATTACTCTTGCTTACAATTATGAAACACTGATGCTCTGTAACACCAGTATTTTGAGGAGAAGCTGCTGGTAAACACATATAAGTTAACATTTAGTACAGAAATATATTGAAAATACAAAGTTAATTGTTAACTTTGGTGATACCTAATATTTTAGGTAAAGGAACAGGAAGAATATCACTGTGTACAGAGTTTGAGAACAGTTAATAGAGAGAAAAATACTATTTTTATCTTTATGATTTCCCTAATGATAATACCTGTCACAAGTTATTTAAAACGATTTCTAGTTGGATTAAATGTGGCAAGTAGTTCACCTGGATCTTAAGTACACAACTCCTTCTGCCCTCCATTATCCTACTGAGATGTATAGTAGGCTTTTATTGAATGGTTGCATAGAAAAAATGCTTTGATTTACCCTGCCTATGCCAGCTTGGAATTTTGATTAGTTAAGATGAAAATGTCAGCCTTGCCTACTCTACTTTTGTAAATAGATTATGTAAAATAAAGGTTGGATTCTTTGAGTTGCACAGATGATTCGATAATGTTTTTACTTCTTTCGGTAATGTTGAGATATGGTAACACCATTTGGATCCTTACAATATGTAATTAGGTATTGAATGTGTACCTTCAAAAATGTTCAGTTTGAGCTGCTTTTTTTGAAGCAGTGTGGCAGTGGACCATGAACTGGAGCATATTCAGTTCCCCTGATGCATCACAGACCACAGTATTTTCTTCCTGAAATGCTTAGTAATGTTTTAATGTTTGTTTAACAGGTCTTATTTAGTTTGCTGCAAACTGCAGCTGAGAGACATCAAACCACCTATCTGTGTGCTTAAAAATATCTTTAAGTGCCTCACTCTTTTCATTTTAGGAAGATGCTGGCAGAAGTGATAGGCTTGCTAAAATGGAATAAATATTGTGGTAAAATTTGGAAGTTCTTGGACTCAATACTGTGTGCAGACTACTATTTTACAGTACTAGAAATCTCAAAATCCTTTTAAATTTCCTGCAATTATGAAAAGGTCCAGTAATTTCCTCCACAGCTGAAATACAGCTACTGCCCTTCATAGGATGTTATTTCTTGTTATGCACTTGTAATAGCTTTTGGCTCAGAGGGCCCCCCCCAGGTGAACAGTACAGTAGTAGCATAGATGCAGAAGATAACTTTCAGGAGAAATCAGCTCTATTTCTGCTGCAATGAACAAAAACTGGATTTAAAAGTTATCCTAGGGCCCCTCGCCCCTTTTCTTCATCTTTGCCTTCATCTTTGCCACCTCTGCCTTCTTGTATCATCCACATTTTCTCACTGGAATATTCCTCTGACATTTCTGGAGTGTGATTTTTCTGCCTTTTTGTTTCTTCAGTTCCCTCCTTATTGGTAAAATGCCAGAGTATTTTTCTACAAGAAGTTTTCAGACTTCACTCTTCTGAACACGGCCATGATAGGACAGCGTTAATGTCCCTTTTCTGGAAATGCCCCACATCAGAAAACAAAACTTGGAGGCAAATAGGTTGTGCTGTGTTTGCAGTTATCCATTTCAATATGGTGAATTTCCTCAAGTCATCCAAAACAAAACTGGTTGGAGCAGGCTATATCCCTCCATGAAGTTTAATTAATCTCAGTGGGACTGATGATTTCAAGGGCTGATCAAAACACGCAGTGGCTGAGTTTATTGGAGCAATGGTGTCGTTGTCCTCTTACAGATTATGTGTTTTTAGGACTTGGCTAGTACTGCTGTGCCACGGTGCCATCCTGCTGTTGTGCCATGAGCACAAGAGCATGAGTGGGACATTTCAACTCTTGTTTTCATTTGTGTGACTTATGTGCTGGATTTACTCAATCCTCTTCTGTATCACCTATCACACAGGAAAACCTGTCATGTTTAAGTAATTTCTCTCTTGCAGTCCATCACATTACTTTTGGAAGCAGACCTACTCCAACATCTCTGATGGTTTCAGTATATAAGAATGTAGTATTTTGTGTAGAAACACTAAAATGACCTAATCAAGCAGATCTTGATTTGCCAGATTTTATCTGTCAGCTTTCACTGATTATCCACCTGGATGTTAAAGATACAGCCTGGGTACACAATCAGGAGATGAATTTGGGATCATTTTAGTCCTGAAGCTGATCAGGAAGTGCCTACCCAAAATATGTCAAAAGTGTTTGCATTGCATGTGAGATCCTTTATGCTGAAAATGACAATTTTTTTTGTCCATTGTCATGCCCATACCAGATGCATTTTTAGCTGGTATCTAAAATAACTCTCAAAGGCCAGTTGTTCCCTGCTGTGCTAAAAAAAAATAATTCATAAGTGAGGTTCCTGAGATTTTGGAGAAGGCACTGTTCTACTGCACTGCACTGTTTACCTGAGCAGGCATTGCTTATATTTATATTTCTGCTGTGTGTGCCCTCTGCAAGCACTGAAGCAATTTGCATTTTGCCCATAAAAATGCTCTGGGTTTAAGAACCTTAAGATTGCAAACTGAAGTCTCACCTTTTACACACTGATTAGGAATACAGTATGAAAAACGTTGTCCACTGATCTTCAGCTTATGAACCTTAAATTAAGAGTCTGCCTCTGCCCTTCTAATGCTACTGTTCAATAACTTGCTCCTGGTTCTCATAGTGGGTGAAATTGTGACTCCCTCTAATCCTACCATTGCAAGGGATGGCATCCAGTAATTTTTATGGTACTTTCCCATACTCTGTTCCTATACTTAGAAATCTGTAGTGGATTTATTTAAATGCAGCCTGTATTTCACCCATATCTAGAGTAAAAGACTCCATCATGCCTTGTGTGCAACTTGAATAGAGTTGGGAGGATATGATAGGGTGTTAAATAATAATTTTAATGTTTAGGGCTGCACAAACCAGTGTGCAGGCTGAAATTATTTGAATATTTGCTAATCTTGCTCAATCGATGTGTCTCATGAAAGTGTTCTTTTCACCCATGAGACTCATAACTCCAAAATGCTGAAAATACCTTCATAGCAAAACATCAGCAGGCTACAGCAGCCCAGACAGACAGTCCTGTAACTGCAAATAGAGTCTTGAAGTGATCTTAAAGTAACCAGGCTAGGCTTTCTTTAGAGATTATCTGTATATTGTTTATCCTCACACATTAGGAAAACCCCAGATTTTTCAAAGCATTCATCTCATATAAATCATTATTTTCCTTCCCAGAAAAATTCTAAGCTTTTTTGTCCTATCAGACTGATCTGTACAGATTGAGGAACAAATCTTCAGCAGCAAATACTTCCATTAGTTGTTCTTGACCAATCCACAGATGGAGGAAAACTGGGTTAACCTTAAGCAATGATGTTTGTGTAGTGAATGCTTGCTGTTTAGTGTGCCCATGTAGCAGTATGTGAGTCAAGTTGATGAGATGCACAGACACCTTTACGGGTTTGTATGTCTTAAACAGTCTTTGCAGAACATTTCATGGTGCATGAGCCACTGTGTGCTGCTGCTTCCTTCACCTTGCGCACATGCAAGAACACACTTTTAGCTGGGGAAATTCTCTGGTTACCCAGCAAATAGGTAAAATCTGTAAATCATAATCTTCTGTGATTCAGGCATCCCATCCATTTCAGCTGGAGTGGTGAGGTTAATGCCAGCTCAGCAGTTGCAGAAATGAAGATGGATTTTTCAAATTAGAAACACAAGTCTCGACAACACTGCCTTTATTGGAGGGTGCTGGAATTTGTGTTTCAGGTATTTTGCTGATTAGTACTTGTGATGTTGAGAGATTGCTCTAACCCATCTTTTTGCTGTTTCTGTTACCTTGGCATTTTCACCTTGTAATTTTGATATTTATGGTGACTCAAGTTCTAGAGGGCCTTCTGATGCATATGTCAGATAGCGAATATGACTCTGATAGTCCTGTCCTTGCTCATCTGTTCCTTTACATTTGGGGTTCAGGTATACACTTACTGTAGCAGTCCAGTTTCCCCTACATATTTTTCTTATGTAATAGCAAGTTTGAGCAAAATAATGCAATCCTTACGTGATACAATTTGCATTGAAAGATTCCCCCCACCCATTCCTTTGCTTGCCTTTCCTGCTCAGAATACAAAGTGTGCCCTGTTGTTCTCTATGAAGAGTTTTTCAAAATTCCATTAAGAAACTTCTGTTTTATTAACAAAACAAAAAAAAAGATAATTTTTGCCCAGATTCTTTCATTCCTGCTGGAGAAGACTTTTTTCTTCTTTTGAATATTTACCTAAAACTCTAGTTTGATAATTATCACTGAAGTGCTGCTTTCTTTGTATTCAGCTCATAATGATCCAGAAAGTACCAATCACTGAAACAGTTATTAAAATTCTTATTCAGTAGATGTAATTTAAGAGATCCAGACTGTCCAGAGGGCAGTAGACTCTTAAAAATGCGAGACATGTAAACTAATTTTTGCCAGCAGTTAATGAATAGCATGAAAAGTAGGAAACTTCTGACACAGTAATGTTTAATTGTTTTTCAGTTCATTCTGGTAGATATAAATTCTTCTAAATCTGTACTGAAAGCATCAGAGTTTCACATGATACTGCAAAATTTTGAGGGTTTGTCAGATCATGGTTGATGAGATTTTTTTTGTTTTGGACTCTTCTTTCCAGAGCTGGAATGTCCTCAGTGCATATGATGCTGTTTAATGCTATAAATTCATAGTCCCTAATTTTCCTTTTCCTTTTAAACATCTTTTTGTTTGCTTAATACATAGAATAGTTATATACTTAGGAAACATTCAGTAATATTTGTGGATTTTTCCTCTACTTGTAACTTTCATAAAGTCATCAAATCATAGAATCATTTAGGTTGGAAAACACCTCTAAGGTCATAGAGTCCAACAGTTAACCTAGCCCCATGAGTTGACCACTAAACCATATTGCCAGTTGCCACATCTGCATGTCTTTTAAATACCTCCAGGTATGGTGACTCAACCACTTCCCTAGCCTGCCCATTCCAATGTTTGACAACCTTTTCAGTGAAGATTTTTTTCCCAGTATCTAGTCTGAACCTCTCTTGGAGCAACATGGGATCATTTCCTCTTGTTATACCACTTAAAGCAAGCATATGTGTATATTTGACTAATAATTTTGTCTTTTGTTTTAGAGTAGATTAGGATGAGCTACATGTATGAACAAAGGAATTAAGTGGATTGTAAGAACATCCTTATAGCTTTGAGTGCTTCCTGAGTATCTTTTTGAATTGTGGGTTGCAAGGAAGCCACTAGGTTTCCAATTAAATTGTGCCAGAAAACAGAATGCTGCTTCTAATTTACTTCTGCCCTTAAAAATGGGAGGCAAGGAGGCAACATTGACCCTGGAAGATTTGTTGTGGGCAAAAATGATTGCCCACAATGTGATGTAGGAGTGTGTATGCATACTCTTACTTTTCTCCGTATCCAACAGAAATATGTAGTCCATCTAAGTAGTTACTTGGAGACTAATGTGCTGCAAGCATGAAATAGGGAATCCAAAACATAGCAGAATAGCAACAGGCAAAACTTCTACATCACAACAGACTAGCAATGTTTTACAACATACAAATCTTCAAAACCAGAGAGAGAAACAAGCACAAAACCCCGCAGTCTGCCTTTATAGAATCGTAGAATATCCTGAGTTGGAAGGGACCCACAGGGATATAGTTTATGAAGAAAAAATATCAGAAAATCCTGCATGATGATCTCTCTATGAAAGCTAAAGATTGACTTGGACCTTCAAGAAGCACCTCAGTTAATTGTAATTGCTGCTGCATAGAGATTAGTTGCTTATTTTGTGCTGCTTCAGCACTTCTCAAAATAAAGTCATGGTACCTTTAGTGAACATATGTAATACGAGAGATTTGGTTGATGAATTGCTCCAAAGTCTTCCTTATGCATATTCATTGGAGTTGTGCCACAGGTAAAATTGGTTCTTTTTTTTAATTTATTTTTTCTTTAACACTGAATTACATTCTGTGTTATTATTTTGCATTGAAAAGCAAATGCTAATAATAGCAATCAGCTTATTAAGTCCAAAATCATGTGCAAGTGTCATAATGATTTCAGCTGCTGTGCTTTATCAGCAATATACTTAGATCTGTGTTAGCTCAAAGAGTATATAGTATAAAGTAACACCACTGACATACTAACATTAAGAATTTTTAGTATTCCTTAAATGAACAATGTTTTAAAAACTATTAAATGTAAGATTCTCATTCAGTCCCTGACTCGCTTTATTAACACTAAGATTAACTTGAAGAAATTGTCAGTAGAAAGATTTGCTTTCTCACTGCTGCATTAATCTAAGGTTCTACACATGTCTTATAAATTATATGTGATGGAAAAGAGAGGAGAGTAGAGAGTTTAATTTAATTAAATGACCAAGTGTCTCAGTCCAAACACATTTGGTCAAAAACTGTGGCAGCAATTACTGTAGCAGTATTCAGGCTAACTCCAGCTGAAATACAGCTATAATGTACAGTTTGAATTTAGAAAAATAGTATTAAACCAAACGGAAACCCCTTAAATAAAGACCTGGTGCATAGTATTAGCAATCAAAAAAGAATTTACTAACCAAAGTTTTGTGTATGTCACAGGGATACACACCTCATGATGGAGTGTCTTGCTCTGAATTTTTCAGAGCAAGAAAAGACTCACAGGAAAAGATGCATTATATTTTTCCAGGTTCTCTGATGATGAGCACATTATCCACCTACTAGTTCCCCTACTACACATTTGGCAGTGTTAGGGCACTAAAAGGATTTGTCTGAATGCCCCATTGCTCATAAAAACTGATTTCCCCATACATGCACAAAATGTTAACTCAGAGTTTTCTGGCTCTTGCTGTCTCGGGTGACAGTTGAACTCTTTTGTGTACCACCAGTACATATCCTCTGTCAAACTTATCCTTCATCCCAAACTGATGCCTAAAAATAAGGCTCTGGAGGCAATATGTTTCAGATGTGATAATGTATGTGTTCTAATTATTTCATTTACATCTTACATATTCTTCTAACCACTATTTTGTAAAATTAAAAAAAAAATCTATCAAAACCAACCTCCAAAGCCTCAGACTTTATTCTTCTCTACTTACTCATGAACGCACTTGTCTTTCTGTTCATTCTGATTCTTACTTCCTCTTCATGGTTTTAAAATACCTTAGATATTTTATTATGCTGCTGTTATACAAACATGTATGTTATGCTTTGGTGCATCAGTGATGTTTTCTTTGGTAGGAACTTTTGTTATGAAACAATGTAATGATAGAAAAAAATCGTCCATTGTGTTCGATACCAAACCCATTGAAAATAGTGATTTAGCTTAGTAATCCAATCAATAGATGCCGAGGCCTGACTTCTTAACATATACTGCTCTTCTGAATTTAGTGTTAGTGAAGCAATACCTGAATTCACAAGGACAGTACATCAGTGTCTTTTTTTCAGGGAGAAGGACATTCGCTTCAACAGGAACTGAGGATGCCATATTTTCTTCCCTGGCAAAGATGGCTTTGCTGCTTTCCCCTTCCTGTGGCCCCAGGTGCTTCACTTGCCTTCACCACAGCTCTGCCAAGCTGATGGTCATGGCAGTGCAGTGCTTAGTCCACCGGTGCCAGTTATTTTTTCAATTAATGTGCTTCACAAAGAAGTCCTGTATCTATGGCATTGGCACAACTGAGGAACAGTATGCAATGATACAGAAATATGAATACTGATATTTGAAACAAGTTTTTAGAGGCGTATGGCAGGACAACTAGAATTATCATTTTTTTTTGACAGGTTTTAGTTAGCATGAAAGAACAATTTTCTGACTTTGCAAAACCTTCTGAAAGTTTCCCAGAATCTGAATCCACCATTTTTAGGAGTTCTGGTTTTGGCTTTCCTTCTAGAAATAGTTTCTACTTTGGTTAAAGTTTTCTCTCAGATTTTCCCTTAAAGGTGTTTCCATGTTTAAATCCCATCCTAATTAGTGTTATGAGGACAATAAATATAATGTGTTTGTTCATTGCCACGTTGCCCTTGTTTGAGGGAATTTTCCTTTGTCAGATAAAGATGCTTTGGGCATATGTCAGCTGGCTAGCCAGCACTGGTTTCGAGTTTGGCCTGTAAACAAAGTGTTTATGATAAATAATTGTTCCTTTTCCCATGAGATGAAGTTAGTAGTGCTGAATTGCATTATTGTCTCTGACTATGTATGAACTGAGTCCACGATTTTCCTAACACATAGATGCAGAGCTGTTAATTATGGAAAACCGTAAATCCGAACAATTGTGGCCATCACTAGCTCTTGGCAAAGATAAACACAAGTATACACAAACAAACCTATGGTGGTTGTGCAATTCAGACAACTAAAAACTGCTCTTGAAAGGACACAGAGCTGCTCTCAGTAAATGAGAACCTAGATGATACCTTAGCATCAAGTGACTACTCACAATCCTCTATTTCTGTTCATGAAGTAAGCTTCAGGGGTTAAAGTCAGTTGCCTGGTTCTCAGGTGGTTTTACTTAATGAGTAGATCGGGCAGAGAGGAATCACTATTGAGTTGCAGTTTCAACTGAAATCACAGGACTTCAGTCACCTGTGATCATCCATCCATCCATCCATCCATCCATCCATCCATCCATCCATCCATCCATCCATCCATCCATCCATCCATCCATCCATCCACCCATCCATCCATCCATCCATCCATCCATCCATCCATCCATCCATCCATCCATCCACTAACTCTCTGCCTAAGTTTGTAATATCTTACTTTTTCTACCATTCCCTTTTCTGTTGTTCTCCCTCTTCTTTGACATTTTTGCCTTCCTATGTTTTTTCTCACCCCTGCCTTATGTATTTATAAAAAGAAAGAACGGCATTCTCTCTCTGTGACACTAACATGACTTCTGTCACTGTTGTGCTATCCTCTGCTTTTTTTTTTTTTTAATTTAACTTTTCTTGATGTACTGAATCCTTTGTTTTAAGTACTAGATCAGAGGTTTCTAGTGTGGAGTCCTGTTTTAAGTTAATCCTGTAGTGCAGACTTAATACAAATCAGTGACATAATCAATAGCATCTTCTGAAGTCTGTCATGATGAGCATTACATGTAAGTGCCATGCATCCAGAAGAGCAAAGGATTCTTAAATGGGAAAAAGATAAGCTGGGGAAAAAAAGAAAAATCTTTATTATGCTATTGTCCAGTACTGCTGTGAGAAATCGGTTTAAATTGCATCAGTGTCTTTAAAAATTACAACTAATAGCACAGTAGCATCACTGATTCTCTTTACAGCACATGACAGTGCAGTTGGCTTGAAGAAAAAACATTTTATTGATTTTAATAGTTTAGTGGAATAAAATACTCTAAATTATATATATTTTAATGGAATTTAGCATCTGAGAGATGTATCAGATAAAATATCAAATCTATGCAAAACTTGTAAATAGATGGTACACATTATACTTATGACTGTTTGACGAGAAGTAATTTTTGAACGTAGCGAAAGTGATGCCTTCATCTGAAGAAGTCATATTTGTTGAAAACTAAAAATAGCTTCTTATTCAGATAGGTTATCAGGCTGTGTTGCATGGAAACCATTTTTCTCTATTACTGTACTTACGTAACACTGGCTTCAGGCTGAAAAGTGCAATTGTATTTTTGTAAATTAACAGTTTAAGGTCAGGTTCTTTCTCTCTCTGCTGCTTCATAGATATGTGCAAGTCTTATTTCATATAACCGTTGGCACCTTTGTGTGACATACTGAACTTCTGTAGCATAATAGAAAGGTTCACAGTAAAATGATGTGGAAGATGGACTTCTGTCTTTTGCCTTTAGTCAAGTTGATGTAAATTACAGCACTAAGTTACTGCTTCTGTCTTGAGTTCTGTGGATCCCAGATGTTGGTATTAATATAAAAATTTAAAGTTGAATTTCAATAATTCTCTTTTGCTGTATTGCTGATGAAAACAAAGCTTTTTTTTTTTTTCTGGTGTTAAAGGATACCTCAGAACTGTTTGTTTGGGTTTTTTTGGTGGTGATGGTTTTCGTGTTGAATAGGTTTTGGACAGACCCACAGGTGTTTGGATAACATACTTTTCAGTGCTTTTGAATCTTTGAGCTTCAGTTGCATTTAACAGTCATTTTCCTCTTCTTTTAATGATTATTTCACTGTAAGTGAAATACTTTTTTATTACCTTTGATTATTAAAGTATATTCTGAACTATAGTTTTAGCTTAATAGAATTTTTACTCTAGAAATGTATTTTCTCTGCAAGACAAAGAGTCCAAATACTTGAGGACTTTTCATGGGTGTGTGGGTTCTCTATACTACACGATTTTCTGTTTCCCCTGCCTCTCCTCCAGCCTTTACAGATATGTGTCTGTCCACTTTGGCAGTTACTCAGTATTCCTGCTGTCTGCACATAGTGATTTCTGCTTTCCTTCCTTAAAGACCTTCAGAGATACAAGGCTGTGATCCTTGTTGTTTATGTAACTGCTGTGATATGCCTTCATTACAGATGAAGAGATACTTCAGACTCAGGGTTTGACTTGGTAGGAGCATATGTGCTCTTAAGAAAGGAAAACCAAAATCTTTGTGACAGCCATTTGGAAGTGAACCATTGGACTAAGAGTGTCACATGAAATGGTGCTTCTTCCTATGAGGCTTGTCTGGGCTGGAGTGTTAAGAAGTGGGTAGTTGTACAGAAATGGCTGCACGAGACTATGAAAGAGCCTGGGTTTGGTCAGAGATCATAAATGGATTCTAACCTTTTATTTTAAGAGGGAATTCTAATGTGCAAATTTTAAGATTGTATGTTTGTATTGGGTGTGATTTGAAATTCTTTTTTTCTATTCTGTAAATATCTGGTTCCAGCATCCCTATAAATATACATTGTGAAGACTTCTGCTACTGATCATAGTTTCCCAAAAAGGAAAAACCATCACAGGTGCTGTAAGCTCAGTTAGATGTGCCAGTTATCAGCCATTTTTTTCCCACATGCAGCTAACCCTTATCACAACCTTTGAGCAGAAGCACTGCAATGCCTCATTCTCAGAGAAGAGATTCTGAGATGTGCCTAGAATGCTGGTCTCCAACACCCTGTTTAGGGGCCTGGCTGAGAAATGCTGCAATTATTTTTTGGTCTTCATAGGATCAGGTGGAAGAACTCTTGGCTCCTTTTCTTTAGACACAAGATGCAAAGAGCCAGATGTGCCATACCCCGTGCAGCATAGCGTGCAAGCCTCAACATGGTAAATCTCTTCCAGTTCAGTGGGATTGTGTTTTTCCACTGTAAACCTGAAGGGAGCTTCTCTGATTCAGGCACTAGTGTCATCCTGAAAATCTCATTTTAAAGTACTGTTGGCTGTAAAACTTTCTTGCCTGTTGCCATGAAAAATGAATGTTGTTCAACAGGGTGGAAGACAGTTCAGTTCCACCATTTTAACAACCTTGTTACTGCTTTCTTTCCTAAAAAACAATGTGTTTGCCTGTAGTTAAGCATAATGATTTGTTCTCAAAAATCTTATTTAGTCATTTTGCATTCTTTAAAAATCTTTCAAAGCTCCTAAGATTCTTCTTGTTGATCTAATTACCAACAAATAATGTCCCAGAATGTCTCCCTGCCTATTCTAGTGATTCTTTTCAGATAAACTTTGAAAATTACAGAACAGACAATTTTTGGAGATGCAACATGTCAAAATGTGCTAAGAGACTCTTCAAAATATAATTAACACCTGAGTTTATCCTGAGTATTGCATCTTACAAGTAGGTTTATGCAAGCACTGTGAAATTTTGGCCAATGGCTAATGAGAAGTATCTGCAATATCTGAAACATAAACGAGCATTTTGTTGTATTAGGGATTTCCTTTGGTTTTGTATTTTGGGGCTATGGGTTTGGGGTTTGTTTGCTTGGTTATTACTGTGGTTTTTTTCAAGGATCTAAATACTAGAGGTGGAGTTGACAATCCTGGAAGGAAAGAAGAGAGACAAATGGTGAATGATTAGATCTTCCTCAAATTTTTTTATTTCTTTTTGCTATAGCAGAATATGATCTAAGAAATTGCAAATCACTGTATTCTGATATCTTGGAAGGAATATGGTATAGGATCAAAGGACCAAATCTCACTGAAATGTTTTCCCTTTAATTAGATAAAAATCTCAAATGCATGGCTTCTCTGTCCCAAAAAAACAGATTACAAATACCAAATCAGAAAAGCATCTTAATTGTGCAATTTCTTCAGCTACAGTGCTTTTAGTCCTACTGCATTTTCCATTCACCTATAGAGAGGCAGCCTGACAGGACTGCTGTGCGCAGCTATTAGATTTAATTGCTGTGGTTTTACTTTGCTTTTCTTTAACCAGAACGTGTTTGTGGCTAAAAATAGAGCCATTCTTTTCTGATGTAGATATAACATCTCTAGGATCTTACTGGGTTGAATACTGTTTGCCAGCAAAATAGTGATTTACAAAATACAAGGGAACAACTCAGCTGAGGGATTGATTTTAGATGGTGAAACCATATTTGTGTGTTTTCTCTCTTAATTTTTAATCTGTATTCCTTCTCCTCTTCAACTCCCCTTTCCTGTTCCAATTTTTCATTTAAGATTTTTTTTTTTTTTTTCAAATTACACATGTTGGTGTACAGGAAGGAACAATGTGGGCCTTATTGAACATAAATGCTCAGATAAAATTAGAGTATTAGTGCCCTATGTAAATAATAGAGGATAACCCACAGAGTAGAGGCAAAGACAGCTACGAACAGCCAGCACAGTTTTAGGAAGGGCAGACCCTGCTTGACTAACCTGATCTCTTTTATGACCAGGTGACCTACCTACTGGATGTGAGGAAGGCTGTGGATGTAGTCTATCTGGACTTCAGCAAAGCCTTTGACACCATTCCCCATAGCAAACTCCTGGAGAAGCTGGCATCCCACAGCTTGGACAGGTGCACTCTGTGCTGGGTTAAGAACTGGTTAAGGCTGGGCCCAGAGAGTGATGGTGAACAGTGCTGCATCCAGTTGGCAGCCAGTCACTAGGGGTGTCCCCCAAGTAACAGTGTTGGGCTCGGTCGTGTTTAATATCTTTTTTGACCATCTTGATGAGGGTATTGAGTCTGACATTAACAAATTTGCAGATGACACCAGGTTGGGTTGTAGTGTTAATCTGCTGGAGGGTAGGAGGGCTTTGAAGAGGGACCTGGACAGGCTGGATAGATGGGCTGAATCCAACAGTATGAGGTTCAACAAGATACAAGTGCCAAGTCCTACACTTCAGGCACAACAACCCCATGCAATGATACAGGCTGAGGACAGCTGGAAAGCAACTGAGTGGAAAAGGACCTGGGAGTGCTGGTCAGTGGCTACCGAACATGAGACAGCAGTGTGCTCAGGTGGCCAAGAAGGCCAATGGCATCCTGGTTTGTATCAGGAATAGTGTGGCTACCAGGACTAGGAAGTGATTCTTTCCCAGCACTCAGCACTGGTGAGGCCACACCTCGAGTGCTATGTCTAGTTCTGAGTCACTCAATTCAGGAAGGATACTGAGGTGCTGGATCATGTCCAGAGAAGTGCAGTGAAGCTGGTGAAGGGTAGACTGCATGTCCTGCGAGGAGCAATTGAGAGAGCTGGGGCTCTTTAGCCTGGAGAACAGGAGGCTTGGGGTGACCCTATCGCTCTCTACAACCCCCTATTAGGAGGTTGTAGCCAGGAGAGGGTTGGTCTCTCTTCTCCCAGGTAACCAATGGCAGGACAAGAGGAAAAAGTCTTAAACTGCTACAGGGGAGGTTTAGGTTGGACATTAGGAAGAAAGTTTTCACAGAAGAGGTGATTAGACGTTGGAATAGGCTGTCCAGGGAAGTGGTGGAGTCACTCTCCCTGGAAGTGTTTAAAGAAAGACTGGATGAGGCATTTAGTGCCGTGGACTAGTTGACAAGGTCATAGGTTGGACTCGATAATCTCAGAGGTCTTTCCCAACCTAATTGATTCTGTGATTCTGTGAATGATGGTGCCCTGTGCCCTGCCCTTGAATGGAAAACAAGCCTTGTTCATTCAGCACTTCGAAACTGAGTACTCTGGGCCAGATACCTACAGCCAGCTACATCTGTTGCAGTTGACAGGCTGTTTCTCCATTGATTTTGGCAAAGTGAACTTAGGGTTACTGTATAGTGAACATACACTTACTGAAAATAAACTAAAATTTGCTAGAAGCACTGCTAAGTCAATCACCACCTGCCAAATGTTTTTTCTTTCTATTTGTTATGGTAAATTAATTATCATTTCAAACGGATTTTTTTCCTTTGAATTCTTGTTCACATAATGTGCTTGATCTCTTCTCGCAAGCTGGAATATGCTAGGAAAAGAATGATTTTTGTTCTCTACTAGAATACAAATCTAGTAGTACACTGTGCAGAAAATAATATGTAAAATTCCTCAGGGGAGCTCTGTAGCCTGGTTCTGAAAGATAATAGAAATATTAATATTTTCATCTTAGATATGAAAGATGTGGGCTAACCTATGGGCTACTCATCAGTAGCATAAAAAGTCATCTTGTCTTTGGATATATAGGTATGTATCTATATAGTTTTCAAATTTTGATTGCTACTGAAGGGAGCAGAACCAGACTAGTAGCCCTAAGGTTTGAAGTGTTCTGTTGGTGCACAGAACAGGTGACAACAGTCAGTTCTGTTCCAGGACAGGAGGCAGCTCAAGGAGCCAAATTCATAGGCACAGCAACAGTTGTTTGTTCAGCACCCTACCATTTGAGTAAGTACACCATAACAAACAGCTAAACTAGAAACAGTCTTCAGGTGAGTGTCTCAAGGTGCAATTCAATAATTTCTGCTAGAGAATTATATTGTTAGCTCTTACATTCAGCTGAATAGTACATCTGTTCCAAAGGTCTTATTAACAGAGGTTATCTTCTTCTTCTGAGAGAGCTTTTATCCCCCTACATGACTGCAATGCCAACAAACAACCTTTCAAATCCTGAATAAAATTCACATTCAGCGTTTCATTTGTGGATTTCTGAGTTCTGATTTAAGACCATGAAGTTAGCATCCTGAAAAACAGCATAATTACACAGGAGATCTGCTCAGGGGCTCGTTTCAGAAGCCAAGGCTTCCTGGAGTGCTAGCAGGACTATTGGGAGGGTTGCTGCATTATCACTCTCCCTAGACTGGATAGAAAATCACTCCTGTCTTTTCACCAATGCAAAATTCTCCCTGCCCCCTAGGGAGAATGTGATTCTGTTTGTGTCTGAAGCAAGAAATATCTGAGGGAAAAGTTGTAATCTGTTGTCTATGACTTTGGCCTCCCAGCTGAGCTTCCTTGCAAGGGTGTAATTTAGGTCTTATTCGGCAGCTCACTTTGGTGTGGGCTGCAAACCTGCAGCTTGCACCTTGTGCCCTCTGGTTCCATGTGACCTCTGCCCAAGTATGAAGTTAGAAGTGTACCAAAGTGTTGTGGATAACATGAATTTATTTAGTGAAGCTGAAAAAAAGAGAAATTCTTAATCAGCTCTCAGCATTTGTGCCTTAACTGTCTTTGTGATGTGCTCTTTAAAACTTCATTAATGGAAATGAAGAATTGCTTATGAGCTGTGAACCACACTTGATAATGGAACTGACTGTCTTAACTCTTGTAACCTATGTTGGATTTGGCCTCACTGGAGATATTAAAGAACCATATGGATGCAATCCTGTGCAGTATGCTTGAGGAGGGAGGTTGGACCAGGTCACCCCACAGATGTTCCCTTTCACCCTTATCCATTCTGTGGTCCTGTGATTCTGGGATCATTCATGCTCTTTCTAAACACATGTAAAATTATCTCTAAAAGGGACCTCTTCAGCTAGTTAGCACATTGGATCAATAGGTATGGTAAGTGTTATTGGTTACTTCATGTTTTCTAGGGTTTCTCTACAGATTTTCATTCTGCAGCTCTTACATTAATTCTACAGATAAATACACTCTACACAAGTATGCAGATTCCTTTTTGTTTAAAGAATGCACATACTAATAGGATATTTTCAATAAAAATTAAGACATTTTGAACTATTTACATCAATTTACATAATAGACCTTGCCTGTGAAACTTAGTACTTTGATATTGGTAATCAACAGTGATATTTGGAAGTGCATTCATTACTCCTATGAAGCCTCCCTATTGTGAGGAGGAAGTGATGTTTTATTTGTTTAGATTTTTTTAAAGTTTACAATTAGAGTTAAGCCAAAACAAAGAATCTGGGTATATTTGGCTAGAAATGCTCTTCAGATCCCCTTTTTTCTTTTCCCAGATATAAAAGTCAATGAACAGCAAACATTTCTCACGTTTGTTGCACTGTACTGGGTACTGTTGTACCCTTGTTTACAAACAGGTAAGGATAATGGGCACAAAGTAGCAGCCCAAGTGGCTCCTTCCCTCTCCTGTACCTTCCAGAAACAGGAACGTAGCCCAAATTGAAAGTAGAGAAGTCTGTTGAGCTTAGCATGAGGAGAAAGAAGGACTTCAAAGTAGTCTCTTTTTGCTTCTTTTCATGCTTGGCCTTCAGAATGTCCACATGTGAGCCAAGAATGGAAGGAGGGGAACAGCAAAAGGAATTTGCAAAAATCATGGAGAGGCTGCAATGAAGCAGCAGGATGAGCAAATTATTAACAATGGGCTGTAATTGCAGCAGCTGGTTATTTGTAACAGACTGGCATTTCTCTCCAATACAGCCCTGCATTGAATAACTAATAAATATGTCACAGACACAGCAGTTAAAAAAAAAAACAACAAACAAAAACAAACAACCCCCTCTCCAAATTCTAATTGTTCTGAATATGATTAGAAAGTTTTCTTCAGCGTGAGCTATGTTAAGACAAACTACAATGCTTGAATTTCTCTTTATTTCCTGGCTGTTTCATTCTTGTATTTTATCAGATCACTCTCTACCTCTTTGCAAAGGGAGCTATACTACCCTTCCTCACCCTCTGCTACTCAAACAAAAATGCCCACACCTTCTTTGGTGCAGTTCTCCATCATAGGCAAAATTTCAGGCTGCCTGAGACCCTTTTCTGCTGGAATGCCAGTGACAGACCTTTACATTTCAGTACTTTCCAGTACATTGATTATGGGATAGGAAAAATTGACTATTATTTTAATATGCAAAGAGGTTAGTGTATCAGTAGAATTGGTTGTATTTGTATTTCTTCACAAACATCCCTTTGTGTCTCAAATATGTCTTTTAGAGCATAAACTGTATAGATTGAAGACTCTTGTTCTCTGCAGTAGCAACAAAATACATCCCAATCTAAACGTTGTTACTAAGAGTGCTATTTAATAATAATAAAAGGAAACTCTTTGTTGCACCAAATACAATTTTCAATTCACCATTATTTGCTTGCTGTTTTTTTGCTTCCCTGTTTTGGCTTTTTTTTTTCTGCCTATTGCCATTTAAAACAAGGAACATACAGACTGTGGGAATGGATGTTAACATGCAAATTCAAAGGGAAAATCACTTGCTCTGTTTAACATTACGAATTGATGCTTTAAAAATTATCTGCTTCAGTGCTAATTTTACCTTGTGATGAAAGTTAGGCTTTAAATATGTAAAACTCAATGAGAGGGCAGCAGCCACTATCAGTAACCTGGAAAAGTTGTCTTGTTTGCCTCAGAATAATTACATGACCTGCCTCTTAAAGCCGGGTCTGTTTAGTTACCAAAATACCTAGAAACACAGGAGAGTGCTGCAGAAGTTGGCCAGTGGTTTAGTTGAGGATGAGCAGCAGGAACTCCTGAAGCTTGAAGGGAGCATGAAGAAAAGGTAGTGACCTTTTAGTTCACAAAGATTTTTAGGCCTGTAGACATCTAGGAGCAGAGAAACTACTGTTCCAAGATTCTGCTGATATATGACAGCTGAATCCAAAGGACTCAGAAGACAAAATTGCTATTGACTGAATAACATGTGACATAATAGGAAACAATCTATGGAGGGCTTTACAAGATATGTGATAATAGAAGGAACATTTTTCATGCCCTCCAACATGTATTAATCAATACATATTCTATATTGATTAATAAGAGAGAGACAGCCACTACATTCTGCAGAGCAAGGGCAGCAGAATATTGGCTTGTAGAAAGCCAAACAGGTCCCTTTCTCCTTCTCACCCTCCGGTAGTATTTATGCATAATGGTTTTCTTTAAACAGTCCAAATTTCAAGGTTTGGAGAATTAAGGTTTCTTGGACTGTGCCACTACTGTGAGAAAGAGAGTTGAGTGTGTATTCAGATAAAGTTTCAGACTTTAGCAAAAAAAAATTAAGTCAAAAATAGGAATTGTAGCCTATGCTAATTACATTATTCACACTCCAACAACTGATAGCCATTGACCTGTATGGAACATTTCCAGTTACAAACTGATTAAAACTGCTTCAGGCAATTGTTCTGTTTTACAGGGAAGCACTGATGCCTGATGTAATGACCTGACCAATGCTGAGTGAATGCAAAGCCCTCTAAGCAGAGTAGTAAAAATATAGACAGCCAAAAGGCCATGTACTGTATGCTTATCAGCTGTGAATGCTGAGAGCAGATTTCACAGCCATGAATAATCCTCAGATGGCTAGTCATCCTCAGCACACTCCCATGTAGCTGAATGTACGATGGCTAATTTATTTCTGGACTGAACTGGATATGTTTTCAAAAATATTTTAGTTTCCTGACTAGTGCAAGAAGTTACATTTATGTATTACATGAATTTGGTAAGAGGGTGAAAAGCATCAGTAAAAAGTCATCCTTTCCTCATGGCTGTTTAAGCACTTCACTTCTTCCTCCAGCCCTGTTGCAGTCCTGGGTTAAAAAGAGCTGAAACATTAGGATTCCACTTTCTGGAGTATCTTTGTGTACACAAAAGGTGTGTTGCCTTTTCTGCCAGTAGTCCTTGAGGAGGTTTATGTAAAATGTAGGTATTTACATAATTAGGATACACATTTAAGGGCCACTGAACACGAGAATGTAACCATGTTTGACATACTGTATAGCCCTGAAGGCTTTAGAAACTTAGATTTGCTGTATCTGGATAATGTAGTTGTCATAAATTGATGTTACCCTCCCTGTATCTACATTTGACAATATAAACCAAAACCTACAATATGCTACATGTCACACACCAAGACATGAATATTTGTCCAGGTTGCTTTGGTTCTTTGTAGTCAATCTTCTATATTACATCAAAGTGATGTGTGACTTTCTCTGCACCAAATGTGACACAAATGGTTAGGATCAATGCTTTTCTGAAGTAGCCTTTTAATTCTCTCTATTGTACTTAAGATGATGAAGACACTAAAATTCAGATTTTTGATGCTTTTTTCGTGTGATGGATTCCCGAATAACTTTTCCCCTCCAATTTTCCTACCAAATTAGAAAAAAGGAAAAAAAAAAATGGTGTAAGGATAACAAATCTAGATAGCTTTGATATTAAGAACAGATCTATAATGAGGAATTATCTCATATTAATGGTTTATATTAATGAAATTAAAAATGTTTGCTTGAAATTTTGAGACACTTAAATTTATTCTTGAGAACAAGAAAATTGTTAGGAATGGTCAGGTTCTGGTGAGTGTTTCAAAATCCAGCAAAGGTAAGTGAGAAGGAGGTAGACATGTATAGCAGTAAACAATTATGAAGAGTCTGGCATTGTTTTCAGTTCAACAGTTTCCATGCTTCCAAGTTCGATACAGTAGATCAACTCCCTTTCCTCACTGATCCTTTCGAACCACTTATGTTACAGGTTGCTGCTGTTGGTCACAAAAGCAGGAAAGCAAGGTGAAGGCATCAATGGCAGGAGAGGAAAAGCTAAGGAATGTCAGAGCTGTTATGAAACAGTCAGGGAAAAAAAGTAACTTTCTCTATCTCTTTTCTGTAATATCTTCATCTGTTTTCCTCTACTTGACCAGACCATGTTGGGTTTTATTTAGGTGAAAGGAGCATGTACACATTTAGTTGTAGAGACTAATGGATGGTAACGTCCCAGGCTAAACAAATGGAGAAATTCAAGCCTATACAGAGGTATTGGAATGGAACAGTGTCCATTCCCCATGGCTGTTCAATCAAAACAGAGTCACAGTGCATGTCTCATAAACTCTTTCAGTTTGAGGGTTTTTTTCTTCATTTTTTTCCCCCTGAGAGGATTCTGGCCTGTTGCTATGGCAATTCAGTAGCATCCTCAAAGTACCAAACACAAACAACTAACTCTGACCACGAAGCCTCAGTTCATCCCCTTTCCTTGTGCCCTGTGTATTCCTTCAACACTTGTTTTATGTAACATGAACCAAAGATTCACATGGGCCTCCATGCAAATTAAAGTTTCCACCAGAGAGTACTCAGCGTAACAGTACATCCTTTTCAGCTTTTCTGTGTTACTAGTTGATGATTATTAGAGGGAAGGTGTTTGGCATATGTTTGTAAACAAATGAAACAACATACATTTGTGCTGGTAAATTTATTTATTATGCAAATTGTTGTGAATTTTTATCTTATCTGGGCAATACCTAATCCATCCCTAATTAAATCCACAAGGGAAGGAGAATGAGCTGGAGGATGGAGCAAGACTCATGCTTGGAACTTACTATGACTCTGTCATTGAAAAACAGCCAATGAAGTAGCATTTCTATGGCTGGCATGAAAGTCGTACATCTTTTTCCTTGGAGAATCTATTTCAGATTCTGTAACTACTATATTTTACTGCAGCAACTGGGAGATGAAGAGGACTTAGCTTTTCAGAATTATGGAAAATGATGTAGCAATCCCTTTTTACTTGCTTTCATTTTTGTACTGAGAGAAGCTCAAAGTCTGTCTTTCTCCTTTTTTTACTGTGACTGTATTTAAAATGTTACAAATTGGTGGTGGTATTAATTATTGTCTCATTAGCATCCTTTCTAATGGTCAGTTTATAGCTGATTTGATTAATCCTGGGTTGGAAATTGAAAGGATGGAACTTGTTGGTGTAGATGCTTCCATGGGCTGTCTCCCATATACTCCGGTTCTGGAACAGAGAAAGAAGCAAAGCAAGACCCATGTGGCTCATGCTCTGCCACACAAGTATGAGTAGGGAAGAGATTGTATACAGAAGTTCAGTTGCAGCCTTTCCAGGATTCTGGCTCATAAAGCGCAGGATAACCAGCAAAACAAGACTGGCTACAGCAAATTCCTTGCTGCTGAGACTCACAGTTCTCCTCTCTTGGATGTGATACATAGGGATGTTTCCTGAGATTGAAACAACTACCTTATGTGCAAAGGCAAAGCCTTGCAAAGCCTTGTAAAAGGCAAAGCCTGGCTCTGAAGTACCATCTTGGCATTTCCAAAACATCAGTATTTCTTGGTTCTGTTGCTAAATTGTTAATAAAAATGGTTAATTCTGCTGTTGTCTATGTTGTTGTCTTTGTTGACCTATTTTTTCTGAATTAAGAGGTACTGTGTTAAGCTCTTGAGTTTTGAAGAAAAAGGAAATAGCTTATATCTATAAATCAAGTCTGTGTAAAAAAAAGTTTTTACTTAAAAGCATATTGTTTCTGTTCGTATACTTTGCACACTTTTGTCAAAATTTTTCTACTTAGATGTACTGATTTTGCCTTATGTCCCTGCTGGAGCAGCTGGCCACAAAGAAATTACAACAGTGTACTTCTCAGTTAATGCCTATAATGTAGAAAGTTCTGCCTCCAGGTTTGTTTGCATTTGATTGTTTGGTTGGTTTGGTTTTTCCTGATTCTGTTTATGAGTGGGTCACGAACAGTGACATGTATTTGTCTCTGATTTGCCTGAAGAATGCAGTTTGATCTACAGATGCCTGAAAAAGTCCATCTGGCATCATTACAGCAAGCCTTTTGATGTTAACCTCCTTTCCCAGAGAGGTAAAATTGCACGCTCCTAATACCATCTGCTGGTATTCATGCTGGTCTTGGTTTTCTTTGCGTGTTTGATAACATAAGTAAATTCAGATTCACTTTCTCTGGTTGCTGCCCATGTCCACAGATGCTCTGATGTAAGCCATGCACCTGAGTGTTTTACAGTGATGTTCCAGATTGGTGTTTCTCTGCTAGCCCATTCTGTGCCCTGCAGATGGCCTGGGAATCCTGTGCGAGGGGGCAGAAGCACAGCAGCAACAGGTGTATGTATGACTTGCCACTGGGGGTGCTTTCAGTACTGCTTTGTACTCCAACACACACATGCCATGCATAGTTCCTTTTCAGATGAAGGCACTTGCTCTAAGTCCTTGATCTCTCCGGAGAACCAATAAAAGCTTCACTTACCTGTGGCAAGCATAGGTATTGGTGTGCAGCAGCATCTATACTGTGACTGCACCAAACTGAGCAGCATTATTTTCAGCTTGTCACCCAAATCAGCCTGCATCCACAGGACTTGAATTACTTGGAGTCTTTTAAGCATTCCCACTGGAATTTCTGATTGCTTTGGCTACAACAGCCTGAATCATACTGAAGGACCTGCCTTCCCTCCCTCCTTCTCTCACCCCATCTCTCAATCTCTTGGCAACCACCAGCAGAAGTCAACTCAGTGCTGAACCTGTTGCAAGCCCAAGACTTTGCAAGGTCTGTGCTACAGCTTTGCCTGAGGCCTCTCTCACGCACAGAGCTATCCTTCCAGTATGTTTATCTTGCACAAATTTTCCCCAGAAAACATACTCAGGAGTGGCAGGAATGCCTTCTCCCAGGTTCTAAGGGATATTCTCATAGGACATATTTCTGCTCACTAGATTTCCTCAAGAGAATGCACACAGTTGATACAGGATTGGTCCTACTTTGTGTCAGAACTAAATTATATTGCCTTTTTAAAGTCACGAATTTTTTTCAATAGCTCTTCAATAATTATTGTAAAAAAATTAATAATATATGAGATTACCTAGGTTGTAAAAAAATTTGCATGGAGTATGATTTTGCTATTCTGTTTAAAAGCTTGTCTCTTACAGCTCTTCTCTCCATCCAGTATTTCTTCACTTGAGTTTTAATGACTGAGTGATGTCTGACAGATACACTTCTACTATTAATTTGCTTAATTAATTTAATGTAGAATTAATGACAATGACTAAATCTTTTCCTGGTGTTCTTGTTGACTCTGCTTTGTGAGTTTTCAAAGATTACATCTGTACACAGGAGATGAATAAAATATAGACACTGCTGTATTCTCCAGGTATACGTATATTTGAAGACTCAAACTTACACCTTTTATTGGTTTAGGTCATAAAGTAGGTGGCAACTGTAATATTAGTATAATTATGTTATATTTTTATTCCTCTTTGTAAAAAAAAGAAAAAGCTTGGAAAAAGCTAGAATGCTTGAACCAGAAGCACAGGTGCTGGGCATGTTATACTAAAGGAAAAATTCTATCCCAGCAAGATTAATTCTTCTTAAAGGTACTGTCTCTTGCTGGTCATTTCCTGTACATATGGAGATATTAGGAACTGATATGTCTACTTGTTCAAGGTGAAAATCCTGCCCTATTTGAAGACTTTGGCAATGAGCCTTTCAGGAAAGCATTTACCCTATATGTGCATATAATTGGCAAATATTGTTTATCTAGAGGTGTTTACAGCTTTGAGAGTTGAAATTCGCATTCCTGTAATCTCCTCTGAGGATGTCTGGATGGAAAATTTGGAAATGAACATCACAGACAGGGAGTGAAAAGGAGTTAAATCAGTTAAGTATTTCTCGTCGTCTTTTATCTCTCTTTTGACTCATTTATAAAGAAAAACATCACGGGCTGCTTCTATGACTAAGTTAGCAAAATAGAACAGAAAGTGGGAGAACTTATGCAGGAGGCATAAAATTTGTTTAACATCAGAATTTGTGGGTCATACTTTTGCCTGCTACTTTTGACTCGGTTGACTATTTCAGTCTCACGTCCTTGCAACTTTTGGTGATCTATTTTCTTTCATTTTTTTTTTCTTTTTCCT